>CAHIKZ030005269.1:915000-920000 GCA_903632075.3 Acanthosepion pharaonis | reverse complement strand
CTCTCTCTCTCTCTCTCTCTCCACACACACACACATATATATATATATATATATATGTATATAACACACACACACAAAATTCTGAATATGCATTATTAATGTTAAAATAAAGTCGATATATTTCATATATATATATATATATATATTATAACAATTTAACGCAAAAGACGATGGACATGTATGTATATATCAGCGTTCTGTTTAAAAATGATCACGTAGTCGTCACGTGGGCGATGTTGTTAAGACGTATTCGAAAATGATTTCAAAAAAAAATATCAAAACGTCAACATGAAAAAATTTTTAACAATTAAAAAAATCTCTTATTTGATATTTATATATATATCTTATATCTTCAACAAGCTTGAAAGTGTATGTGATTTTAAAACGATGGAACAGTTCTAAAAACAGTTCGAAAATTCCATTCTTTACTCAATAAATTTCGTCCAAAATGTAAATGAAAATTCAGGTTTTGTATGGTTTAAGAGTTTATAATATATTTACGTTATATTTTCCGAATAAATAAAAGCATATTTGTGATTTACTTTATTTACGTATTTTTCCGAGCACTCTTTAAGAATACCATTTGTTTCTTCATTGAATTTATTTCGTATGCACCGATCATATATATATATATATATATATATATATATATATATATATATATATATATATATATATATATCACACCGTGCAGGGCAGAGGAGCCACTAAGATACAACACGAAAAAGGAGAATTATTTGAGAGCCAGAAGAATAGAAGATTAATCAAGACAGTAGATAGCGATTGAAATTGCATTTAAATCTTTGAAGATCAAAATTAGAGGAGAGAACCAATAATATCGCTGATTTATCTTTGGGTTTTATCAACATCTCTATGTATACAGTGAGAGAACCGAGACAGATATGGAAGCAATATTCAAAGCCTGGGCGAATTTTAGACTTAAAAATTCGCAAGATAGAATCTAGAGAGAAACATTATCTAGCACGATATATAGAACTAGCTTCAGAACTTGCAATGGATTCATTATAGACTTTACACGGCATATCAGCTGAGAATCTTACACCGAAACTGCGCAACAAGTCACTGATGGAAGTTGTCGTCAGCGATGCTTACTGGAGCCTGAAATAGAGAAAAGTTTCTATTTAGAAGACGTTAAAATTAGCAAGACATTTATCGCTCTTGTTAAGAACAAACTCTAAGTCATTTTTTAGATCATCTGCCAGTAAAATCTCTATGTCAGACATATTATGTATACAAGACATACATGTTTATATTTATTCATAAACATTACGCTGTTTTGTACAAAATGAATCTGAGAGTTTTTTCAATACCACCATTCGTCTAGTGACATTATCATCTTGCTTGCGGTCACTCTATATTAGAAGCAGATATTAATGGCATATCAGGCGGTGTTGAATTTTTATTCAGCCAGTAACCAATAATTTGCTCGCTTTGTTGTATATAGGTGTTTTGTATGAAAGTACGTATGGAGCCGACGTTTTCAGCGATTTTCTGTTTACGGAATATTGGTACTCATTCAAATTCATTGAAGTTAGGTGGATGTTTAAATTTTTCAAACAGTTGAGTTAAATCTAATTAGGTTTTAGCAGTAAGAAAGCAACGTTTATGGAAAAGAATACATTACAGGTGGTACATGTGATCCGGTTCCGAACCCAGTTAAAATCTCAGGTATTTGACATTTTGCTTTTCATATCAGAAAATAGGATGCTTCCATCTAGATTTATAGCCATTATGCAATCATCATGCACCTTATTGTCCATATTTTACCGGGTATTATACTGTATTAAATACTATAATAAACAAGACATGGGAGAATAAAATCTCTCATTACATTCTTAGTGAATAAAGTTTAGTTAGTTGAAGTTAGGTAGAGTGACAAATACAAAAAGCTCTAATAATTAGGCTGACACGAGTTTTTCGAAAGAAAAAGGGATTTGTCTTAAAAATTAGCTTCGAATAGGTGGACCTTACATTATTCCGGTACTAAATTGAATTCAAAATGATGCAAATGAAAAAGGCAAGGAATATTTTCTTGCCTCAAATACGGTATAACTTAAGTACAAAAGCAAGGTAGATTGTTGTTTAGTCTTACGAGAGCAACCCATACATATATATACATATATATATATATATATATATATATATATACGTATAAAAGTGTGTGTGTTATGTGTGCAAATATATAGAAAGATAGGAAAAGAACTCGTTAGGTAAATAATCCGAAGTTCCTTAATATTTTTGTTATTATTTTTAAAAACAGTGCTCCATACAAAAGTAAAATTATAGCCTATAATATATATATATATATATATATATATATATATATATATATATATATATCATTCAACTGCCACACGACGAAAATTTACAAACACGTAGACTATTACATACAACCCGTAACTAAGGAAGTAAAATCCTACATCAGAGACACAACAGATATACTAGACAGATATAATCACGTACAAACAGTTACAGAGAACGCTATTCTACTGACTATTTTCGTAAGATCACTCCATTCAAACATTAAACACATCGAATGTCTAAAACATCGAATATCTAAAACAATATGTAGGAAAATCTGAATGGCCCTTTCCCCACAGAATTAATAATTATCGCAATCGAATTAAGTCGACTCCCCATGAAAAATTATTACCTGTAAAACAACATTTACGCCTAGAAAAACACGATTTTAAAACCCATGCCAAATTCACTATAATTGAGAGAATAGAAAAGTCCGGAGCAGATAACATTAGAAAGATTTTAGAGTTCCATGAAAATAAGTGGATACGACGTTTAAAAACGCACTATCCAGTCGGGCTAAACCATAAATTTTTACATTATCGATAGTATTAATATATAACCATATAAATCAAAACCCACCGTCATTTCTCACCCACACAAGACAGACAGGCTTACGGAGGTGTTGAGGCCTCAAACTTATACACACACCCACACGAATATACACACTTACCTACATCATACTCACACTCTCCCTAATGAGCGAAATGATAACACACACCCATAGTAATATACACGCTTACACACATCATACACACTCCCTCCCTAAGAACCAAATAACACACACAGACTTAACAGAGACACATCCCCTTTCCAGGAACCAATAAAACTGTCAAAATGACCAAGGGAATTCAGAAAAGTATGAATTCATCCAGCTCTCATCTCAATTAACAACTTAAAAGAGACTGTTTGACCAATACAAAGTCTGACCAAAATTAATGTTAAAAAAAATGAAAACTACAGACAAAAGTTTATTTTCTCTATCAAGATACTCATTTCTAGCAGCAAGCAGAAAATTATTTTTCTCCAGATGATGGACATGTTGGCCGAAACTAGTCGAGGAATCTAGATCAAATAATAATAAAAACGAGTGAATAATAATATGCAACCCAGTATGTCAGAAGATTTTAATTTTTAATATTCTTTTTGCTCAATATATATATATATATATATATATATATATATATATATATATATATATATATATATATATATATATATATATATATATATATGGCTGTAAATATGTCTTCAAGTAAAAATCCTTCTCGTCATAGATTCTTAAATGTTCACTTTCGTATCCAAAATAAAGATGTAATAGCTTTTTTTTTTTTTAATCCGACAGATTTTATCACTTAAATCATATTTATAGTGGTTACACGTATCTGTTTAGACTTTAGACGCAGTGATTTTTTTTTCGTTGTTCTTATATATATATATATATATATATATATATATATATATATATATATATATATATATATATATATATATGTGAGTAAACGGCATATTTATTATCGTCTAGCAACCAGAGTACTCGAGTAATCTCATTCAATAAAAATATGCGCCCTCGGGCGAAATACTGCACACACTTACTCGCACACGGCAAACATATACTGACACTCGCACATACTGACACAGGTAATATACATATATACATCACTCGATGAATGTTATAATACTTGTTTTTTTTTTTTAAATTATAAGCTGTATTTGGCCTTTCTTTAATACGCAAGTACTTTCAAATGTGCATTCAGTAATCTTCAAGAATAGAAATTATTTTGTTTTTGGTAAAATTCAGGTAGTATCCAAGACGAAAAAATTTAAATGCGAATCGAAATACGATTTTTTTTTAATGTGTTATGGTTAACGGACACATACTTTTGGCGCGTGCAGTTGCACCGCTAAGGTTGAATTTTTTGAAAATTTAAGAGATTGCTTTTTTTCTCACTAATATGGCAATTTGAGATTTTTTTTGTTGCAGTAGTTTTTCAGTCAATGTGGCATGAACTAAATTGTTCAATAAATGTCTCAGTTGTTATCCCGAAAATTTATATCATTAAATTTACTAATTTACTTATTGTACGAATGATTCATTGCAATATAAATTTAACTGCACCACACTTTTGATTTAAAAGTACTGATCCGACGGGCAAAATTTTGGGATAATAACTGAGACATTACTTTATTTATTGAACTATTATGTTTGTGACTGGTAGAGATAATTCCATAGAGGATGTAAATCCAAGCTGAAACTGCAAAATACTTAAAAAAGACACCAAAGACGAATGCAACCGACCAGATACAGAAGCAATGGCAAGATAAACCGCTTCATGGCCAATACTCTGCCCGTACCAAACAAGCTGACGTAGACAAAACCCGTACCCATCAGTGGCTCCGTAATGCAGGGTTGAAAGCGGAAACTGAAGGTTTTATCCTTGCTGCGCAGGACCAATGCTTGCTAACTAGGAATTATCAAGCACATATACTAAAACATTGTGTCAGCCCAAAATGCAGTTTCTGTGATAAATATCCAGAAACGATTGATCATCTTGTATCAGGTTGTACGGTGTTGGTACCCACTGAATATAAAACCCGACATGACAGAGTGGGCCAATATCTGCCCTGGAAAATCTGCAACTTCTACGGGAAGGAAACTGAAAGAAACTGGTATGAAAACC
>CAHIKZ030005269.1:810000-907500 GCA_903632075.3 Acanthosepion pharaonis | reverse complement strand
CTTGGCCTGAACTTACGCGTAACCTGAGACCGACATTTGCGAACGAAGATGAGGAGGGCAGGTCGCTCTGGTAATTAGGTAAAACTTACTGTCATAGATAAAAATCTAGGACCATGCCCGATCGGTGGTTCTATTAATGCCGCATAAAGGAAACTAGAAAAAAAATACTTGCACGTCACCTTTAAATAACACCAACGGAGATAACGTCAAAAAATTCGATCGAGGTCAAATTCTGAATGGAGGTTATTGGTAGGAATTGACGCGAGGTTCTTATCAAACGTAGTCGCTTTTGAAGCATGTACATGTTTATTTAAATGGATAAAAATCCCTATTGCAGACGCCTGTGCAAACATATCTGAGTTTAATGAACACTTTCAAAACAAACTTGTGGTTTTTACTGCAACTATACAAAGAGGGCCCGGGTTTCAGTTTCTGTGAAAGAGCGCATTATATGAAGAAATCAGTTATTGGAACAAGAAATGTTCGCTCAAGCTCACAGTCACAATGATCGTTGATTTCAGTTCAGTCTAAGCAAATTTAGTCATAAATCTTGAGAAATCTGAGGATAGTGTTCTCCAGTGATGCTTTATACTGGGATCGTCATCCTTGATCAATAATATTATGAAGTTATTTCCTGACAAATTGATTACGGTGAGATTCGAACACAGATATCATACTCGGAAAAAATATTCTACCCACATAAACATTTACACACACACACACACATATATATATATATATATATATATATATATATATATATATATATATATATATATATATATATATATATATATATATATATATATATATATATATATATATATATATATATATATATATATATATATATATATATATATATATATATATATATATATATATATATATATATATATATATATATATATATAAACGTTATCAGTGACCCCCAGTTTAATCATTCGACATAATAACCTATTTTTCGAATCTGCTTCCCAATCCTGTGACTGATGGATTTCATATTTTAATCCGACCTGTCTTAACCGACTCTGCCAGGACGAAGCCTTTTCGATCAAGATAGTTTTAAAAAGTTTTTATATATATATGCATGCACGTATATATATATATATATATATATATATATATATATATATATATATATATATATATATATATATATATATATATAAATATATATATGTATATATATATATATACATACAGCCATGCCCAAAATTATGGAGCACCTATAAAAATTTGAGATAATAGTTTGAACCTACGTATTTCAAGGTTAAGAATTGTACAGTGAACATTTGAGAGCAAATGTAAAATATTTAACAGTAGATTGTAGTATTTTTTTTTTTTGCTTTAAAGTCTCTCTCAAGAGCTTTAGCTGAGTTTCGTACTAAATTCATTCCAATATTCAAAATGATTTATTGTCATACTAAAGGTTGTTTCGTAATTTTCGGGTAATATTTGATTCCTACCAGTGTATATTTAATTGAAAATGCCTCCAAAGAAGCAGCTTTCAGAGATTAAAAGGGCACAAATTGTTGCTTTATCTGGTGAAGGATATTCTCAGGTAGAAATTGCCAGGAAGATGGAATGTTCAAGGAAGGGGGTTCAAACAACGAATAAAAGGTACAAGGAAACAAAGTCTTTCAAAAACAGAAAAGGACAAGGCCATAAAAAGTCTACAACCGCCAGGGAAGATAGATCTTTGAAAAGAGCATCCCTTGCAGATAGGAGGAAAAGTTCTTCAGAGCTTGCTGCTGAACTTAGGGAGGATGCAAACAAAAACATATCAGCTCGAACAGTGAGAAGAAGGTTATTAGAGATGGGATTAAAAGGATGCAAAGCCAGGAAGAAGCCATACTTGTCTCAGGCCAACAAGAAAAAAACGACTGGAATTTGCAAAAAACCATGAAAATTGGACTACTGATGATTGGTGCAAAATTTTTTGGTCTGACGAAAGTAACTTTGAGGTAATTTAACAGCTTCTATTTCCTAAACTTTGGATGTAATATTTGAAATTATGTGAATACACATCCATAACATTTATTCAAAAATTGTAACAAATTCTTTTTTTTTTTTTTCATCAGATTTTTTAAGCACCCCTGGAGCGGTTTATATGTTCGCCGTAGGGAAGGAGAGGCATTTCATCCTGATTGTGTGGTTCCAACTGTAAAATTTGGAGGAGGAAGTGTAATGGTTTGGGGCTGCATGGCTTCTTCAGGCACTGGAATGTTGTACTCATGTGAGAGCAGAATGAACTCCACAATTTATACTAACATGCTGGACCAGGTTTATCGAACCACTTTGGCTAAAATATTTAATAATATCATTCCAAGTGATTTAATCTTCCAACAAGACAATGCTCCATGCCATACATCAAAAGTTTCAATCGGTTGGTTTGAGAAAAAAAGGATTACAGTGATGAAATGGCCCCCTCAATCCCTCAGACCTAAATCTCATTGAAACTTTGTGGTCCCATTTAGGAAAAAAGAGTGAGAATGCACAAATGTTCATCAAAAAAAAGAATTAGAGGCCAAACTTCATAAAGATTGGCAGAAAATAGATCCTACCACCTGCAAATAACTTAGTCAATAATCTGCAAAACGAATAAAAGCTGTTATAAAGGCAAAAGGGACATACCAAATATTGATTGTAGTTATTAATGTTTACTGCACTATTCTTAACCTTTAAAATATATAAGTTTGAATCATAATTTCGATTTTGCATTGGTGCTCCATAATTTTGGCCAAGGTATATATATATATATATATATATATATATATATATATATATATATATTTGTATTGATGTAGGTTGGTGATCCTGGATTTCACGCTTTTGAAGTTCGTCAGACAATGGAAAAGGGCGTAAAGCCCAGGTTAACAAACTTACATTAACGCAATTAAATGTTAACTCTATCACTGATATTGAGCGCTCGCCAATAATTACCACGAATATATGTTATATATCATATATAAATTGCATATATATATATATATATATATATATATGAATTATTCACACAAAACTAATGCAAAAGGTTAATGATTTAAATGGCGAGACATCCATCATCGCAAACAATTCAAATAGTACACAAAAACCTCCAGATCCGTTATGAATGAATTGATTCTTGTTTATATAAATTTCTGCCGTATTAGTTGTTATTTTTTTCTAAAGCTTTCGTCTGTTCCTACAGACATCTTCAGGTATATAATAGATGTTGTTCTTGTTTTTTTTGTTTTTTTTCTCTTAGTAATAAGAGGACATCGAAAATATGTGTTATTGTATCCGAAATGCTATTGAAAATTATATAAACAAGGATCAATTCATTCATAACGGATATATATCTGTGTGTGTGTTTGGGTGTGTGTGAGTGTATTTAGGCAGCAATCCTTCTATCATGCACATTTCAGTGAATACGACAGAGAAAGTTTTTTTAATTTTTTTACAATCTCTCATGCGATCTAATCGTTTTTTTTTTTCCGGATGATAAATTATATAAAAACTGTTGGAATGATCTTTTTATCCGAGCGCTTTCGGCTATAAATTTAGCCATTTTCAAGGATGAAATAATTTAACTGTTAAATGAGAAATAGTTTGTTGAATGTACGTGTTTTCTTTTTCAAATACTATAAGGATATATATATATATATATATATATATATATATATATATATATATATATAATCATTTTTCCTATATATATCATGGTACACTATTAACATTATATATATATATATATATATATATATATATTAATATATATATTTATATATGCATATATATATATATATATATATATATATATATATATATATATATATATATTTTATGTGTGTATGTCTGTGTTGTGTGTCTGTGTGCGTGTGTAAAGTTTTGAAAGATCATACATTTCTGGTATACATAGTGTGTGAATATGTGGAGAGAGTCCAAAGTAATTGAAACACACAGGGCAATTTTTGAATAAGCGGCGCAAACTTAAAATCGAGTAATTCCTCTAACGTGCTTACGTAAATCGATGCCAGAACCTTGATCAGAACGGCGTCAAAAACGCCAAACCTCTGAAGGATAGCAAGTTATAGTGAAGCGTATTTGCCTATATCCTGAAGTCGCACGGCACATGAAAAAAAAGAATTCCGTCCTTTACATGAATAGATTATTAAATCTATCTTTATTCTAAGGATAAAAAAAAATTAATCTTATATTTGCTAGCATGGTACACTATTAACATTATTTGGACTATTGTCCTCATCTTTGACGCCATCTTTACTAACGCCTTTATCCACTATGTCATGTCTCCTTGTTGGCACATGGCACATTGGATAAAAGCGTTGGTTAGATCCAGTGACAGGGCCGAAAGTGTGCGAGTTCAATACAATGCGAGAAATTTGAGAGAGGAATTAACAAGATATAACTGGCATCCATTAGAGATGGCACGTAGAAGTAGAACAGTCTACATAAGTGAGTGAAATAAAGGATTCAGTTCGAACTTCCAACCACCCTAAGAAGGCCTTATCGTACAACGGCCGAAGCGTTGTGATAAACATGGCGACAAACATGAGGACAATAGTCCGAATAATCTAAATAGTGTAGATAATACCTCCTCTTAGAAATATAGACAGATACTACCTGCATGGTATCATAAAAATTATATAAATTATTCACTAAGCAAATTTGTACATTTTTCGATTCTAGAAGTGACATGTAAATTTTCTGGGAAACTTGAAATGTGTGGCGTCGCCCCCCCCCCCTGGTCGCAGCGTCGACTCTGTCGTTCGATCTCGTTCGCGGCGCCAACTGTGACGTGACGTGGTCCAGGGTTCTGGTCCTATGGTCACGACACCAGATGTGACGTCTTTGCCGCGGCGTCAGCTGTTCGCTCCTCGCTGCTCCAAGTGTGACGTTCTAACCCTTTGGTTAGATGAATACCAGCCTCGCCGTTCCCCAACTCGCTTCCAACGCCTGGTTACTAGGGTAATTGCACTGATCTCGGTCTGCCTACCCACGTTGTGATTAGATCTTAGACAGACGGGATCAAACAGGGATTGGGGCCGTATGCAAGCTGAGTTCAACAGGGGTGATAACACACAAGAAAAAAAAAAAACTCACAAGGTCAAAAATTATTGAAGAAAAAAGGTAACAACTTTTTTATATCTAAATGTTCGTTACACAAGATTATTCCTACCTCCGACCCGTTTTGTGGACTGTGGCACCAAGCTTCTACCATACAACTTTAAGGCTTCGAGTTGCCTGCTATCTAGAAATTTGCATTTCGGGGGTGTGGATTGGTTTCGACACTGGGCGCGATCTCACCTGTCGTTCACGGCTGATTTTTCTCGCCGTCAGTGCGCGAATCGACTTCTTCTCTTCGGCTTCGGTTGGACGAGCTTATTCACTTCGGCTTGAGTTGACGAGCTTATTCACTTCGGCTTGAGTTGGGCGAATTTCTTCACTTCGACTTGGGTTGGACGAATTTCTTTCTTAGGCTTGGTTTTAATTCGAACTTCTCCGAGGCGCAACTGCAACTTAACTTCTTCTTCGTCCGAGGCGCAACCCAACTCCAACTTAACTTCTCTTCGGCTTTCGGGCAATTTTTCTTCACTTCGACTTGGGTTGGACGAATTTCTTCACTTCGGATTCTCTTGCCCGCAAGGGGGCGAATGAACCAGGCCCGCCGCCCGCGCTCAGCTCCCTCGCGGTCCGCGGCCCAGCTCCAACTGATTTCTGTCGATTGGGGTCCTGCTTTTATTGAGGCAGTCAAAACTGGGGTGGGTCTGTCGGCGCCAGGGTTTTCTTGATAATTCTAAAGACGTATTATTTCTGATTAGGGATTTTCCATTATCGCTCTTACTTTCACTCCTACTTCCTTACTGTGCCTCTGGGGAGGCGCATACCCGCTTCCCTGGTCCCTCGTATGTCAGGGTGACCGCTCGACCAATGGGGTCCTGGTCGGGCATCTTTCCTCCTCCCTAGCACATCACGTGACCGCTCTCGGCCAATGAGACTCTGGTCGGGTGTCTCTCCTCCTCCCTCATGTATCATGTGACTGTCCTCGGCCAATGAGACTCTGGTCGGTATCTTCCCTCCTTCCTTCGTGACGTCTCTAATTGGGCGTGTAAATCCGTGGCTTTGTTCTGGGGGAAGAAACACCTTGTTTAAAAAACAAAATTTAAATTTGCCCTTTTCGTATGTGATCGAATGACGCTATCGGTCCCTTCCACACGTGGCATCTGTCAACAGCCTACCGCTAATTGGATGCGATCTACGAAAGGAATTTTCCAGACTGCGTGGCGACGTTGCGAGCTAATACAAATATTCCACCTTTTTCTTTCGTTCGGAGCTTGCTAACAATCTTAATTATCTCAAAAAACGATATCAACCTGGGCGCCCCCCCTCAACTCCAAAAATCGCCTGATTTTCGTGTATTAATGTTTTGTTTTCATATCCTTAGATACAGTTTCCCATCTGTTACCTATCATCTCAATGACACCCTTTTGGTTTGTTACTTATCAATATTTTTCATTGTCCCTAAAATTTTTATTTCTTCAGCCAAATTTAACAAACTTCCCTCTTCCATGGACACGGAATTAGATCAAAATTTTGACCTGATATTTTTGACATCTGATATGTTGCCAGCCGTGCGTGTGTGTTTTCGCTTACGACCTGGTTTCGTATTTATATTTTTCTTTCTTTCTTTTTCCATTATCTCTAAACTCTATTTCTTCAACCAATTATAGCAACTTCCATTTTTCGTGGATTTCGGTCAGGTACTTTGACCTAGATATCTTTTGACACCTGTTATGTGTCAGCTAAACGGGTTTTGTACCATCTACTTCTCTTTCTTTTTTTCTTTCTTTCCCTCTCTTTCTTTCCCTTAGATCGCCTAAACGCAATTAGAGAATTATTCTCAACTCCGAAATATTTTTCATCTCTAAATAACTATCAAATGGTTAACAAACCGAAAAAAATAAATCATATATTTATGAATATCTCTTTTCAGTTTTCTAATTATGCATGGTGCCACAAATGTACATATTTCCTTAAAGGATTTTGATGGTTAGTTTATTTTTTTTAGGAACATATCAATGTGTAATACAGAAATTGAAGTATTTTGAACAGATTTTTATTGCTTCAACTAAATATATTTTGAACGGAAGTACATGTCTTCAGCGATACATATTTTCTACATAATTTCGTACTTTAATCTGAGACGTATGTCTTATAGTTCCATAGTTTGTATAAACCTATTTCTTTAAAGTAGGACATTATATTGATGGTTTCAGTATTTTCAAATTCTTTTCTCATGTTGGTCTCCATGAAGTACTTATATCTCACAGGTGCTAAGTGAAAAATTATAACGCACTTTCGCTAAAACATATATTTAGACAAGCGTGTAGTTAATGTTTGACTTTCTCTCGTACATTCGATTATAATGTTTTTCCCTGTGAGTGCAGGTTAGAATCTAGGATATATTTGTTGATCGGAATATTTGTTTCTTTTTCTTTTTAATAGTCCAATGGAATAATCAATCATTCACAGAACATTACAGAGTTAAAAGAATGATGATCATTTAGGAAAACCTTTGGTCAATTCAAAACAAAGATAAGGTCGTTAAAAGTTTGCACAGGAGAAAAAAAATGTAAAAACGAAATAATAATCAACATCTTGGGACAGTATTCTGTGGTCAGACGAAATATATATCAATCTATTTTTGCCTGGTGGCATTCAAAAACATTAATTTTAATATAAAAAAGGGAAGATTTCTGGCTTTATCATTTAAGTGGTATAAACATCTTTGTCTATGGTTTCCATTGGTTTTAATGACATCGATGAGAAGAAATTTATCGAACAAATCATTACTATCGAAAATGACTTCCAAATATAGAAAGCATGCTGCGTTCACTTCATCTCTGGGGGGGGTGAAGTGTAACGTTCTAGTATGATAATGATGGAACATGTTTTACTGTTACGCCCTTTCTATTTCTTATTTCTCAATTTTACTGTCTTTTTTTTTTGACACTGTCCTGATTTTTTTACACATACCTTTCATATATGTGCTTTTCTATCTGTTGTGAGACCGTAACATACCTACAACATGGAGTCTTCCAGGACTATATAAAGTATGCGATATAACACTCTAGGAGAAGAGGAGGAGGAGGAGGAGGAGGAGAGAGAGAGAGAGAGAGAGTATTCTAATACCGTAGTATCAGCCGCGTACGACTACCAATATTGGACACTAGCACATAGTAAAAAAAACAGTTTGTTCATAAAACAAACTTACAACACAAGAGCCGAAGTATTACTTACGACTCTAGTTTTCGAAAAAAAAATATCTAAACATTTTTTTTAGGTAACTGAGTTGAATCTAGTGCATAAAATTATTCTCCCCTCAAATTCACTGAGGCGAGTTTTCTCTTTTATGTACCTCTATAAAAAAAATACATAAGTGTGGTGAAAATTTATACAATTACGTTAAAATTAACGGAACCACGGAATCTCGAAAAAGCTAAACACATAATTAATTTGGTTTAACTAATTGTCTGTCCATATTTTTTTTTGTCAAAAAAAAAAACATCTATCAAGATTTTTTTGTGTACCTCCCCTTGGTACACGGGTTTCAAAGCAACAAAATATCGCTGTCATATTTGTTTGTCTAAATATGGAAAATTTTCAAAAAGTAATCGCACAAATGCTAAAAGTATATTTGGATCAGTAACAAAAATCAGAAGAAAGACAACAACAACTATTTTTGGAATTACATAAACAACAAATGGAATTCTAACATATTACGCTTCAGAATGCTGAACTACAACAGAAACAACTTAAAGAATTACTCGTAAATGCATTAAAAGGCTCAAACTCTGAAAAAGGTTTCAATATTCTCTTAGAGTACAATCTACAATTCAATGGAAACCGTTGAATACGTACCAGAGAACGACAAAACTTTCGAGGATTTTACAGGCGCTACGAAGATATTTTCAACGTAGACCGTGAACAATGGCCCAGTAAAAAAAAGGTACGTCTACTATTGAGAAAACTGGGAACTACAGAACATAGTAGGTTCGTAGACTTCATACTACCCAAGAAAACCACAGACTTGGATTTTTCAGAGACTATTAAGCTCCTATCGGGACTATTCGGGCCTAACACAACATTGTTCCACAAACGTTGGAAATGCCTGAACAGAGTCAAAGACAACCAGCAAGATTTTCTAACGTTTGCAGCATCGGTAAACAAGCTCTGTAATGATTTTAAACTAGCCGAACTGACTGCTGATGATTTCAAGTGCTTAATTTTCGCACAAGGCCTAGTATCAGCAGAAGACGCCGAAGTCAGCAGACGGGTACTGACCAAGCTTGAGAACGAATTGACTCCCCAAAAACTGTCAGAGGACGGTCAAAGAATAATATATGTAAAGTGTGACTCAAACACTATCGAGGAATCAGGTGTGGGTCACATTAATAAAATCAGAAGCAAGTCTACCTCCTATTCCCCTCAAAAAGACAAAAGGCAAATCTCATGTCCTAAATTCCGCAGTAACCAAAACCCAAATAGTTTAAAGAAACCGCCTGGATCATGTTACCATTGTGGTAAATGGCATTGGATGAAATTCTGTCCAGTTAAGAACAAAAAATATTGCAATAAAAGTGGGCATACTTTAACTTTGTGCTGGTACGCCAACAGAACGAGAAAACCCAAAAATAAAATAAGGCAAGCTCAATCTGACAATATTGTCGATAAGAATTTAAGGAAATATGTAACTGTGGATATTTTCAATAATTCCATTAAATTCCAGCATGACTCGAGTTCCGATCATTCAAACATTAACTGGCGTACTTGGCGAAAATTAAACAAGCCGATCTTATTAAAAGCGGATAAAACAGCAAAATCCGTAACTGGCGAAAAGATTAACATTTTAGGCGAGGTAATATTTACAGTGACACTAAATGGTGTTACCAAAAAGCTCAAAGCTTACATATTGAAAACTTCAGATAATTTATTTGAAACAGATTGGATAGAAAAATTCAATCTTTGGGATTGCCCAATGAGTACATTTTGTCGCAAGATACAAAGTACAACGTCCAATTTGGTAAATCTAAAAAAGGAACTTAAACAACAATTTCCCCAGGTTTTTTCTGGCGGCTTTGGGAAATGTACTAAGATGAAATCTAAGTTCAAGGTGAAGGACGGTGCACAACCCGTATTCAAAAAGAAACGGAATGTCCCTTTCGCTGCTCTAGAGCAAATCAACAAAGAGTTAGATAGACTCGAACAAGCAGGTATTCTGTCAAAAAACAGATTTCAGCGAGTGGGCAGCACCTACGGTCTACGTAAAAATCAAATTCGAGAATGCGCAGATTTTTCCACAGGGTTAAAAGATGCCTTGCAAGATCACCACTATCCTCTCCCAAGCCCTGAAGAAATTTTCAATAAACTCAATGGTGGAAAATTTTTTCTAAAATTGACCTCTCGGACGCATACCTTCAGATATAATTGGGAGAAGAAAGTTCCAAATTGCTCTGCATAAACACCCATAGAGGGTTGTACAAATGCAACAGACTGGCTTTTGGAGTAAAGGTTGCGCCTGCAATTTTTCATGCTGGGCGACCTTGACTACGCAACAGCCTATTTGGATGATATACTGGTTACTAGTAAAACTACGGTAGAGCACCGGAACCATATAATAAACGTATTCGAAAAAATACAAGAATACGGGTTTAAGGTTAAGGAGGCAAAGTGTGAATTTTTCTTACCAGATATTAAATACTTAGATCACATCATAAATAAAGACGGTCGTCAGCCGGATCCAGAAAGTGCCAACGCGATCAGAGACATTCCGGCCCCAGATAACGTTCAAGCGTTACAAAGCTTCCTCGGCCTAGCTAACTTTTACCAAGGGTTCATTAAGAACATGCAAAATTTGAGAGGGCCTCTCAACCAACTCTTAAAAAAGGACAAACCATGGTCATGGACCCCGAAATGCTAAGACGCATTCGAGAAGATCAAGAAAACTCTTACTTCGGACCTCTCCCTCACCCACTACGACCCTATTCTCGACATCATTGTCGCAAGTGATGAAAGCTCGTACGGCATCGATGCTTGCATTCTACATAAACTGCCAGATAGTTCGCGAAAAGCTGTGGCTCACGCATCAAGATCTCTACTTCCAGCTGAGAAACAATATTCCCAAATAGAGAAAGAGGCTCTAGGGATAATATTCGCTGTGACAAATTTCCCCAGATACCTACATGGTAGACGGTTCATACTACAGACGGACCATAACCTCTAATTGCAATCTTTGGTTCTAAAAAAGGTCTGCCAGTCTATATTGCAAATAGACTACTTCGTTAGGGAATGATTCTCTTAAACTACAATTTCAAGATAGTTCCTAACATCCAAAAATATTTGACATGCAGACGGTTTATCGCGACTCATTCCAAAAAATACAGAAGTCTTTGAAGACTCCATCATTGCTACTCTAAGGACAAATTGTGAAATCAAAAACATGATCGCGAGTACCATAAGAGAGCTCCCATTTACTTTGGCCGACATAAAAAGGGAGTCTCAAGAGGATGAATTCATTCAATCCATAAAAAGCAAAATTCTGCGATGATGTCCTACTATACAATGACATGTACTACCTCATTGTTGTGGATAGCCACTCAAAATGGCCTGAGGTCCTACAATGCAAAAGATCAACCACAAACTGCACGATCGGATTTCTACACGAGCTATTCGCGTGCTTTGGCGTGGTAGATTGTGTAGTTACAGATAATGGCACTCAATTCACATCAAGTCAATTTAGAGACTTCTGCAAGTCATATCAGGTGGACCACATTACAACGCCTCAGTACCACCCTAGGTCAAATGGCCAGGCCGAAAGTTTCGTGGACACTGTAAAAAGGGCTTTAAAAAAGGCACTAGGCACACCGACAGATAAAGCATTGCAACAGTTTCTGCAGGTGTATCGGATAACCCCTAATCCAAACACGCCTATGGGAAGCTCGCCTGCAGAAACAATGTTCGCAAGGAAAATCAAGTTTGTCTTCGACAAACTTATACCACGGCAAGCTAAGTTAAAAAAAATCGCCTCATAAGAAATATTTCAATCCTGGCGATAAAGTCTTTTTCAAGGCTTACAAAAACAACATAACATTCTGGGAAATAGGCACCATAAAACAAAGAATTGGTGAACTGGTCTATAGTGTCCAAGGACCGAAAAACACTCACAAACCCCATTGGAACCAGCTCAGAAAATGCCGTTTGAAGGAATCGGAGGAATCACTACAAAATAGCTGTGAAGAGCCGATCGACGTAATTTTCGATATCTTCGATCTCGACATGCCCCAAGTCTCTCCTGAAGTGCGACGCTCTGGAAGGAAAAGGAAATCTACTCAACCGCTCGACGTAAATCCCAAGAGAAAAAAGTATTAACAGTTTTATTTTGTTCTCCTTTTCAAAAGAAAAAAAAAAGAAAATTCTTGGAAGTGGGGGGGTTGTGAGACTGTAACATACCTACAACATGGACTCTTCCAGGACTATATAAGTATGCGATATAACACTCTAGGAGAAGAGGAGGAGAGAGAGAGAATATTCTAATACCGTAGTATCAGCCGCATACGGCTACCAATATTGGACACTAGCACATAGTACGCTCCGCTTACACTTACACTATCTTTGTAACCTTTTTGTTTAATATATCTTTCTTACCTCTAATCCATGTTCCGTGTTTTCCTTCCGTGGTCCCAACTTTGGGCCCACATCACTATCTCTAAACACTTCTCACCCCTTTAAGTATTCGCAATCAGTAGCTTGCTATCAGTTACGTCTAATGGTTTTCTTGTATTTTTCTCTTAAGTACGATGGTGTAACAGGGAGAAAAGAGAAAGAGATGACAGGATATAAAATAATATAGTGTAATGAATAATGAGGCCACTGTCTCATAAATCGCGACGCAAGACGGCGCGTAGGGTTTGTCACGCAAATTCCGGAAGAAATTGCGCAAACATTCTTCACATGTCACCGAGAATTTTCAGTTGACAATATGAATACGATAGCGTTCTCTAAATTCTTCTATTTGCTAAGGACATTTTGTTTGTTGTTAATAGTTATTTTGTTTTCAATAAATTCATTTCTTTTTTGCCTTGAAAAAGTCCACATTTGTCGATACGCCTCACTAGTCATTGTATAATCACTAGAGAGGCCACTGTCTTAGTAATCACACGACACGGAGCAGCGGGGTTTTCACTCAACTTTCGGATAAATTTGCGCAAAAGGAACGTCTTCATATGACACCGAGTCTCGCCCACTGCTGGTTGTTAAGTCACTTTTATTGACAGTTGACAAATACTGGGTCGAGACAAGTTACGAGGAGGCCCGTATCTGGTCATGCCATGTTGTTCTACTGCTAAAACGAAAAAACCCGGATGTAATTAGCTTCGCGAGATATGTCCACATGCAACTGGGGGTCACATTTTCGTCTCTACTGACACCTGTTCGCCACAGGATTTGCATAACATCTTATATTCTGCACCATATCTTGTTCTGATCTCTTGTCTCTTTTTTCAGTATATCGTCTTAAACCGTGACGTGCAGATTTTCATAGCGAATGTCACTCTCCTGTGCACATTGGTATTTAGTATGTCTACTCAACATCACCATTCATAGGTGCTAAAAAGGTTCCAAACCACCAGAAAATATACTGGTACCTGCTAGATATGCAAATTAAACATTTTCCATTGCAGAACAAGATATTTTCTGGTTTCATTGTTGTTTTACATTTTATATTGATTTAAAACATATCAATATTACGTCATAGATTATTTATTATAATTTCCACATTTTTATAATATCTTTAAACTCAACTACAACGATGTCTTCGTTTCTGTTTAGGTGTTATCTATTTCTATACTTTAATTATATTAGTACATATATATATATATATATATATATATATATATATATATATATATATATATATATATATATATATATATATATTATTTTATATTCATTTAAAACATATCAATATTATGTCATAGATTATTTATTATAATTTACACTTTTTTCATAATATCTTTAAACTCAACTACAACGATATCTTCGTTTCTGTTTAGGCGTTATCTATTTCTTTGTTTTAATTATATTTTCTCTATTCTAGCTAACTTTAGTTAGTATCAAAAGTTTCAGCTGTTGGGACCTCCGCCCTACTTTATTTGTTTTTCGATCCGGAATAACGTTCAGGGAATTTCGTAGTGAATCTTTTATTTAGTCTACGGACATAGATTGTTCCCGTTGCTTTACTCAATGTCTAGGGATATATCATCTTATTCTTAATTAGTATTGCTCAGTTATTGCTGGCCCGGTTTCTAGTGAGTCTGAGTCAATATATTATCCAGCCCAGAAGCTGACATCATAATTACTATTATACCAAATTCACAAACAAAAGTTTTAATCCACCAAGCGAACACGAGGTACGTGAGGACTGTAAATAAAGCAAATAAGTATAAATCCTCTCCTCCGAATTTCAGAGATAATTCTCAAGACATTTAACTGAGAATCTAGATGGCATTATTTTGTCAAGGATGGAGAAGTGACGGAAAAAGAATGGAAAATTAAGTGACCGTACCTTCAAGAGGAGGATAATCATGGCTCTTCACAACCTTCTGCTGCTGGTAGCGCTTCGTATTTTTTTCATTTTTCTATCACTTTTAATCCCTGTACCAACAAGCTCTAAGAGAGAGATTTTTAAAATACGAGTATTTTCAATATTTATTTAACAATATTATATTTAGTTTTAGTTAAATAATTTCATAGATCAATTACTATATTTCTAATGTCAAATTTTAGTTAACTGTTGGACACCTAAATAAAAAAATAAAAAAAACAAACTTAATAATTAATCAATTATTTGAGGTTTATTTCGAAATCTTTAAAAACTGGACACGTATAACGAAACAAATACTACAATAACTTTAAGGGCTTCCTTAATGTTATGACTTTGGTATGATGGGAAGTGAAATTGTGTGGTAAATAATTTCAGTGAGTTCTTTTTTAATCATTTCACCTCAAGCAAGACAGTAAAGCCACTAAGGCATAAGGGTTTACTGAGTATGCAAGAATAAGAAAAAGAAAGTTATCAGTTGAGTGACCAATAATAGAACAGTTATAGCGAAGAAAGATAACGATTGATATCGTATTTATAATTTTTAAGAGCAAACTAAAAATCAAGATGCCAAAAGAGACATTTACAAGCGGGATGTACGACATAAGAAAGTGTTAGCGTAGAACTTACGGCTGAATCTATCAAATTCAACGCTAAAATGGTGTTACCTAGTTTCCAAAGTAGTACTGCGCTTAACTTCATAAAGTATAGGTACCTTAAGAGAGAGCACATCAGAACAATGACTACGAAATTATCTCCAGAAAATGCACATGGAAGCTATATTATATATATTACAGCGGTGGAAAATGACTGAACCACAGATGAAAGTTCAGACTAATAATATTGCGGACTATTGTTTATCAAGAATCTCTAAATATATAGCAAGTAAACCAGCCTATATGTGGCAGTAATATTCAAACCATGGACGAACGGTCGACTTATAAACATCCAAGATAGATTCTGGAAGGAAAAAAAAATCGCCTAGCACGACACAGTGGACCAACTTTCTTACAAGTAGAAATAGCAATTAAATATAATTTTCCATTTCATGTCAGCCGAGAATGCAAGCCGGAATAGGCGAAACAAGTTTAGCCTCAGTCATGCAGACTGGAGGCAGAAGTATCTCTTATATGATTTACAGCGTGAAACCTAAGTTAAAACACGAACGTATATTTCTATGTCTGATTACAAAATATTGCATGAAACATTTACTTGTCAAATAAGTCAAAGTAAATTTATACACCGTCTTGGGTATGACGAGAAACTAAATCCAACAGCAAGGCCTCCATTCAGGAGGTTTTGACGAGTGTGGAATCATCTCTTAATTGCTGGTGTTCTTATGTCCACCATGACCCGAGGTGTTAGCACCTGTTATTGTCCCAGTTATGGGCAAATACTTAATCATCAAACTAGGGTAAAAAAAAATCTATGAAAATGTCGATATATATTCTTAATACCAGAAATACATGTTTGTAAAAATATTACCAGCAATTAATTTTTGAAGAAGAAAATATTGACAGCAATACATGTTTGAAAAAAATATTACAAGCAATACATTTTTAAAAAAAAATAAAAAAACCTTGTCGGCATTAAATAGCCCATTGAAGAAGATATGCCATAAAACAAAACAAAACAATCCAAAAAATCATCTACGAATCCAGATTTAATAAAAAAAACCCTAGTTGCAGAAATAAAACTAGGAAACCGGACACGTCGAGAATAAATATTACCCGCAATTCTTTATTGAAGGAAAGGATAATACCAGGAATGTAATTGTCTCTCGATAGATATCCACTTCTCAAAAGTATTGTTTTTAATAAGAAGACATTTTTTATTCAAATATATATATATATAACTATATGTGTGCGTGTCGAGGTTGATATGCCATAAAGCAAAGCAAACAAAAGTAAATTAATATAACTAACTAAACGACGTGACATTATTTTCACCCATTAAAGTTAATAAATAGTAGGAAGTCTACTGATTTCTTACTGAAATCATAAACATATATCATGATCGTTTGTTGAACTAGTATAATCTGGTGTTGAATGGAAGTATATCTTTATATGATATATTGTTGTGGATATTTTATTGCACACCCATGAGGTCGTTTTGAACAAGAGGTAGTGTAGTGTGTCGAATGCGACACTGGTTCCATTTTGAGGTTAAGAAGGCTCTCCAGTCAGTAAATGAAATAATTGTCACTACTTCATCCTCTGATTGAAGAGAGGAGTGTGAGAGGAATTGAAGAGGTGGCCTTTCTTTTTTATACTGATTTAGAAAACGCCAACTATCGTGTTTTAAGAGGTCTCCTGGCAGATAATGAGTGGTAATCTCGCGGATGTATAATTTACAGCATATTATCATATAAATGTGCTTAATATGAACTGGTATAAATTAAAAAAAAAAACGTTTTTAACCTGAGCGATTTCTATATACAATATCCAGTTTCCTTCAAATTTCACTCATATCATAATTATATCAATGTAAATAAAAATATATTCAGTTTTCTACGACATCAAATTTAATTTTACTTAATATATTTGAACAATCAGGTGTGCTTTCATATGTTTTCACCCGGGTGTTGATTTATACTTGTATGTTTGTATAGAGATTTTCCAAGCGTAGCTTAGATGTGGCACAAGGCCGAAAATATGAGGCACCCAGTGAGGATCGAATTCACTACTCAGTCATAATTGTTCTAGCAAGGCAAGCTTGCTAACCATTACACCACACCGAGGTACCCTTGTATGATTGTGTATATGTTTGCTTGTATGTGCATTTGTATATCACAATCTAATGATTGTTGGTTGCGAAAAATCACGCAAAAATACTAGATTAAGTCGACTTATTAAGAAAAAGATATTTTTTAAAGCAATTAAGTTTTATTCAAGTGTTCTACTATTTGTTCCCAACTTTTGCAAAATGTGACAATACCAGATTAATGTCACAGTTGGAATTGAAAGAGATCTTGAAACACTTTCGGATTTCTGAAAAATATACACAGTCTTTCGTTACGTCTGATTTTTTTTATAAAAAAAGAAAAACATTTTTCAGGTTTAAATTTGATTATTGTAATTCAATCTGTTCTTAGGTCTCTACAGATATCCGTAAGTATTTTAACACACATGCCGTGCGGTCATCGAAGTTAAGCAACGTTTATACTGGTCAATACGTAGATGGGTGACAACTTGAGAATGTCAGGTGCTGAAAGCTTGGATGTGCAAATGGTATAATGGCTCGCAATTTTTAATCGGAGATTCGATTTCTAATTGTTTCGTTGTACACACTTTCGAGGAAACACCATTCAAAAATATATGAATCCAACTTTTCTCCCTCAACTATGGGTTAAATAGTTTGACTTGTATCATCAAACCAATATTATCAGCTATAATAAAAATAAACAATTATCTCAGTCTTGATTTTTCTGGCTGTAAATAACCTGTAAAGTGTTGATAAGACGTAGAAAATGAAACAGTCAACCAATCATTTAATCATAACTTTTATCCAGAAATAATTCCCTTTTTCCAGCGGACAAACAGTGATTATTTAAATTTGTTTATTTTCATATATACATTTAAAAATGCAAAAAGAAAAATAATAATGGAAGCTTTATTATTAAAAAAAACACACTCAGTAATATCAAATATGAACATGAAGACAATATGTTGACTGTGCTTTGAAAATAAAATATTCTATAATGTTAAATACATACATACAACAATCCATTTCAAGTTAATAGTAAATATAATTCATCTTGAGAATGGCTAAATGTATAGCCGAAAGTGCTTGGAAAAATAAAATATTTGGATTGTTTTTGTATAGTTTATCTACGGAAAAGAAAGAAAATTATGAGATTATATGAGAAATTATAAAAAACTGAAAGCACTTAAGCTTGCATTAAAGAACGACTATATATATATATATATATATATATATATATATATATATATAACTGCATGAAACTCTGAGTAGTGTTATCGACATTGGATATTTTGTATATTCACTAATATAAACTTATACCTCTGCTTCGTATGACTGAGCACTCTATTTATAACACCTTAGGAATAAATATGCTTACGTACGTGAAAGTACTTTTGCGTGTCTGCACATTATATATATATATATATATATATATATATATATATATATGTGTGTGTGTGTGTGTGTGTGTGAGAGAGAGAGAGAGAGAGAGAGAGAGAGAGAGAGAGAGTCTGTCTGTAAAACTATGGTTTGCATCGACTCCTGGCACGAGAAACGGGTTATATGCTTGTGTTTGGATCTTGGGTGCTGCCGTGTGGTTTTGTGCCGGTTCGGGAGCCGAAATAGGCTGTTGGTCACAGTCGTGTTGTGTTATCCTCAGAAACCATGAAGCAGATGTCTGTTTGACTTTCATTTTCCAATGCCATGGCTACCAATGATGCCCTTCAACGTACGGTGAACAACTCTGGTATTGAAGTCACCAAAACACGAGTTTATCCGATATAGGTGTGGTTCAGAATATTGAGCCCAAAAGGTAGGGGAATAATTCTTTGTTGCTGTTGTCAGGGATAATTGTAGGTGCATAAACGGAGATGAGAAGCAGGAACTTACCACAATTGAGTGGGATTCAAGCGTTCGCTGACGTCAATGAGAATGAAGTTGTACTGTTCCAGGAGTTTGGTCTTCATGGCACCTTCCCTTTTCGAAAGACCGTATAGCTGGATCCGATTTGTCTGATGTTTCCTTCTTTGTCGAGTCTGGTTTCACTCAATGCAGCCACATCGATGTCGGAATAGTCAACTCGCGACACACAAGTGTTGTCCATCTCTTTGGCCGTTCCGTGTCCTTGATGTCAATCAACGTACTTAAATTCCATTCTTCGACAGTCAAGGGGTTGAAAGCAACAAAGGTTTTGTAGCTATGAGATCTTGTTTCGAACACACAAATGGGTCACTTGATGACCACGGTTAGTCAACCAGATGTATTCGTGATGACCGATGCTTACCCCGGTTTTTTCTAGCAGACATATGTCGCACTTTGGGACCTTTTCCACTTCATAAAACTCATATCCAAGTTGAAAGGAATAAGACTTCAAGACGTCGAAGAAATCCAAGAGAATGCAACAAGGCTGCTGCTCG
This sequence comes from Acanthosepion pharaonis, assembly GCA_903632075.3. Taxonomy (NCBI): domain Eukaryota; kingdom Metazoa; phylum Mollusca; class Cephalopoda; order Sepiida; family Sepiidae; genus Acanthosepion; species Acanthosepion pharaonis. The sequence continues at coordinate 887,718 of CAHIKZ030005269.1, read as the reverse complement.
CTGTCCCAAAAAATGGAGACTCAGAAATGGTTCCATCAATGGAAACAATTCGGGATAGAAGGAATGACATCAGAAGGGAACTACTTCGAAGGAGATTAAATATCGAATTGATAGGCTTTGGAGTTTTCTTCTTATATCGACAGTACCGTTACTTTCTCTATCTGATGCGGCATTCACCCTGGGCGGATTGAGCCGGCTTCTTCCTGTTATGAGAAGAAGATTCTTGGGATAAATTACAGAAGTAGGGTACCCAGGCCTACTCGATATATATATATATATATATATATATATATATATATATATGAAATAATATATGAAATATATCAAAATGCTTTAATAATATTCTTTAAATATATTTCTCTTTTTGTTTTTGTTGAATCACTGTTAATCAACGGACACATGTATTATTGGTCGAAATGCTTAACTTTATTATTCATTAAATTATTCTGTCTCATCATCATTTAAACTATTTGGGGTTTATTTTCATCATGTTGTTTGTTGTTATTACAAATTTACGGCCGTTGTCTTCTTCGGTTTCCATCTTGTTTATATCGATCCGGGTAACTTTAAGGAAATACCGAAATGAATACTTTATTTAATCTTTGAGGGTAGACTGTTCTTGTTCCACTACTCATATATAAGGATATCATTTAGCTCATATTATAGTACTGTTCAGTTTCCACGAAGTTCTTCTAAGGCGTCATGCTGGGCAATGAGGATCTCCTTAGTAGGCCTGTCATGGGAAACGCTACTAAAGAAAGAAAGACATATATCATCAAACCTTCAACGGTAGCAGCAGCAATCCTAGCCTGGACAGCAGCAGGAGTCAAATACCTGACATACGGCAGTATCAACAGCAGTTGAAACTCTAATCCACAATCAGGTACGATTTAATGCTCAAAGTCCACTACAAAAAATTGTTCTACTGGACAATGGCCTAGTGGATTAGAGCTTTGGTTTGTGAATTTGGTGAGATATTGGTGGAAACGGGCGAACAATAATAGTTATTTGGTAGATGCTTACGGTCAAATCACGCTGAAAACACCGGTTCTCGTTCGATCACCGAAGTTAAGCATCGTAGAGCCAGATCAGTACTTAGATGGGGGACCGTTTGGGAACACCTGGTACTGTAAAAGTCCAACCCTTACCTCACAGTCGGTGAGGGGGTGTAAACGGTAGTGTCAGAGCTATGCCGCCCGGAACTTCGTTCCTGGTAGGGCCACCCAAGGCGGACAGGTCTGACACACACGCTGGCTAACAAGGGCTCTGGTGAAAATCCAAGGAGCGTCGGCATCGGTAACCGGCGGCTTCTGGTCGTTCCTGTCTCTGCGTCTGTGGGAACCCCGCGGCAAGCAAGAACGTTATCCGAGTAGGCCTGGGTACCCTACTTCTGTAATTTATCCCAAGAATCTTCTTCTCATAACAGGAAGAAGCCGGCTCAATCCGCCCAGGGTGAATGCCGCATCAGTACAGTAGTACAGTATTTGGTAGCGTTCTTTGTTTGTGTCTAAGGCTGGTATATATTGAATTCGATCCGTTCTTTTTTCATCGCCTTTTGTATTTTGTAATTAATAGTTTGCATAAAAAATAATTAAAAAGAAAAATAATGCACTGAATTTCTTTGACATTTATTCGTCGCTGAAAGTTCACCTTAATGTCATAGCGTCACAGACGGAGTTGAAACGAGAAAACCAAAGGAAAAATGTCTCCTTGGCTCGAAGCTAACAACAGTTTGAGTCCTGAAGTGGAACTAATTATATTATCTTTTCAGATAAAGACGTAAATTGTGTGAATCCTCCAGGCTAAATTTTTAATTCTGAAAACTATTAGTTAGGATTGTTTGGCAAGCCGTAATCGCATCTATCTTCATTTCCGGTCCTCAAGCATATCAACTTTAATTACAGATGATTCAAACGATTTCTTTTACTACCAAATATTCTCAATGTACCTGTCTCTAAACACGGACTCCTTCGTCTGTCTGGCCCCGACACTGTTTGTAAAAAAAAAAAAAAAACATCGTAAAGAGATAGCGCACAAATCCAACAACGTCTGCCAGATTTTAATTAGACATTTATTTTTTTATCCATCTTTTTTTTGTATTATTAATATCACCCTATACAAGGCAATAAAGCCACTAAGACACCAGGATATTCTAAATGTGAAACAATAAGAAAAAAGAGAGACATTATTATGGAGTGATAGAAAACGAATAAAGAAGACAGCTGGCATTGCATTTAAATTTCTGGAAGATCAAAGTTGTCTGGAAATCATGTAGCCGCGAACGAGTTCCACAAGCGAGAAGTTAAAAAAACTGTTTGCATAGAACTTACGGTTTTATCAAGTGAATTCAACAGTGAATTGATGCAACATTGACACCAGTCTAGTACAGCGTATATATTCATATAAACTAAGAATCATAGTAAAGTTTTCATCCAAACAATTGCCATTAAAGTATTTATAGAATAGGTAGAGTGAAGCTACATCATGAAAAAATGATTAAAGCCGAGAATCCAGGACATGACTAATAATATTACTGATTCTTCTTTGGATTATATCAAGAATGTTCATGTATTTATTTCTAATTCTATAATTCTAGTTTATTCTTAGCTAAATTCCTGCTAATTGATGAAAAAGTTGCTTGTCATGTATTTCCAACTCTTCCCAAAATATAATTTGTAAAATCGTACTAAAGAAGATTTATGTAGAACATGCGCTTATGTTAAAAACTGTTATGTGTATCAAATTAAAATCGTATTTTATCACTTAGCTGTGACCCTAATTTCTCCTCTTCATCAATCTTGTCTCGTTTTCACGTTTGCCTTTTTTATCTCCCCGACTGAAAACTCGACTTGTGCAACGAGATTTGTGTAGAAAGTAATTGCAGCAATAGAGAATTATTTATATGATCGCTGTACTCCTTCAGTTGAAGAACTTAGAAAACAAGAAATAATATATTACACGTCTTCTTTTCCTCTTCATTTGAAAGAATGACATCGGCGAATCATTCGTCCCCGTTTTTTAACCAATTTTGTTCCTTGTTCTTTTTTCACCAATACAAACGCTTACCGTCAAAATAGTAGATATTTTTCCAATATATGCCCAAATTTTTCCCGCATACAGACGCCTACCGGCAAAATAGTAGATATTTTATCTAATATATACTTCCTAAGTCTCCCGCCATCACTTTCTCTCGCTCTAAGTGTATGGGTGTTTATACCCACATGAGGTATTTTTGCAGTGAAACACACACACACACACACACACACACACACACACACACATATATATATATATATATATATATATATATATATACCGGGTCTAAATTCAAATTGGTACACGTCATTTAACAGCATAATTGCCAATCCCACAAAGTGTTTCATATCTAACAACACACTAAACAAATTGAGTTTCTTTTTTGCAGGTTTTCAAATAAGTCGTTTAGCCAACTTGACACCATTTGTAGTAAGAAGCACAGAAAAAACTCTTTGAGTTATTCAGCTAGAAAGAGAACAGGTTAAAATTGTTTGGTTTTAAGCCCACTGTCTTCGCAAGTGAGCAATCAAGCCTTCAGTAAAATTCATACTCTGGTTTCCATCTTCAAATCCCATTCAAGATGCATCAAGAGAACCCGTGAATAAGTTTGAAAAAAGACAAATCGATAGAGAGGAAAACTGCATCAGGATGTCACAATAGGAAGGTGGATAATGATTTCAACTTAGATCTAAATAGATCAATTATAACATATCCAACTGACTTCACAAGCCGTGAGAGAAGACTTTGTTAATACACTAGAAAAAACTGTAAAAAAAATGATTGAAAATTAAATCATATGTGAACAAGTGAGGCACCATGTTATTCCGGGACAAACAGTTAAAATTTAGAGAGGGGGAAGATAATCTTGAATAAGTTAGAAAATGATTCTGAAATTATATATATATATATATATATCTTACTTATTATAAAACGCAGATTGTGCGTGTGTGTGTGTCTGTAACGTTTATATATTGGATCGGATTTTCTACATTTTTCAACCGATTTCAACAAAACTTCACAGGACTACATAAAATTACTTTGTGGTGGTTCTAACAGGGCCAAAAATGGGAAAAATATAATTGTTTTTGCACAAAATCAATTTGAAAACACGATTAAGAGACATCATGAAAATGGAAGGGGGACAACTCACATCGGTTTGTTTGTGTGTGTGGGTTACTTTAAATATGGGAGCGGATTTCCTATATTTTTCAGCCGATAAAACAAAACTTCACTTTTTTTTGGCAGGTAGTGTTTCTTATTCTCTTGCACACTTTTTCCTTTATTTTTAACATTCAGAATGCTTTAAAAATTCCATTTACAAGACAATTATTTATAATAAAATTCTATTCAATCAGTAGACTCATAACGATTGAAAACAATGTTTTTGTTTGAGTTTGGGCTTGACCAATTCGTAAAAAAAAAAAAATCTAATTAACACATGCGTGTCCGTCAACCTTAAACAATAATCTTTGTCAATTTTATTTTCAGTCTTTATGATGGTGGATACTTGATCTATCTCTTATTGTTATATCCCCGGGCAACGCCGGGCTCTACTGCCATATATATATATATATATATATATATATATATATATATATATATATATATATATATATATATACAGGCTGTCCATAAAGTTCGTGTCCACTTTAAAAAATTGATAACTTTATTTGTATTTGCGATAGAAATAACTTGTTAAAAGGATTAGAATGAAGTAAATCTTTGTTTTTTAAGGTTTTATCGAAATTTTATTTAAGTTTCCACGTGCCCTCCATCATTACCAATAAAAAGGTAATACGATTTTGCAGTTCGTGGCTTATCATGGCCGGAGCCCGTCTCTTTAAATTTTTTCATCCATTTAGCAATAGTGTTCCTATGAGGCGGTTCTTTATTGTATTCAATTCTAAACTTTCTTTGTACAGCAATAATAGATTTCAGTTCATCCAACCAAAGGACAGTTTACTTTTTCCTCAATTGAATCCATGGATCAAATTGATTCTGGAAAAAAGAAAATATTTTTTACGTATCTAGAAATTGTTGGAAATTTTCTAGTAAAGAATCATTCAATAACTATACTTCAAACTAGGTACATTAAACATTATAACATTTTTTACAGATTACTTCTATCAAAAATGCAAATAAAGTTATAATTTTTTTAAGTGCACAGGAATTTTATGGACACGCTGTATGTGAATTTGAACTTTTTTTCCAATACCTCATGGTCTTCCGATTCTTAGCTATGATTAATGAATGATGAATATGTCATTTTCTTTTATGATCGACTTAATCATGATTCGTCTCTTAAGTATGGATAGTAATAACACATTCATATTACTCAAAGGAAAGCGCAATAATATACAAACCTCGGAGAATTCAAGTTAGATATCTTTAATCATTTCTAGGTTACAAAGGTTCAGAGCTTAATCAATCAATTGAACAATTTTGCTTTTACATGATTTGGATTTTTTGCTGTTACATCCGATATATATATATATATATATATATATATATCGGAGCTATGTAATGTACTAGGTTGAGAAATGGTCCGAGCTAGCTGCCCTTGATATGAGTGAAAGGAGTCTATCTGAGCGTTGGTTAGCGATACTTTTAGTGTTGGTTTCACGATAAAATAAACTTCAAATACGAAGGAAAACTCATGACCGCTTAACCCGGTCATTATATTGCATGTGTCTGCCGAGGTGAGTGTACTGGCTGATATTGACTGTGATACTGAGAGGTTAAACTCTGCGATAATAACAGATGACGACTCGAAGTTACCGTGGTAAGTCTTTTACACCGTTACTTTTTTATCGCCAAATGAAAAAAGTGTGGCTGGTCAGATACATGCCTTCAATACATGAAACAAAACATTGCGTTGGTTTTCTGACAATTACATCGAACTGGTTCCACACATATCCGTTTACTGCGAGAAACTATACGAAACAACATCAACTTCATCTTGTCACTTAGAATGTGTGAACTCTCCAGGACAATAACAGCTCTGGTCGCATTGAAGCTAAAGTAGTACAACATTGATATAGCTTCAATGAGAAGTAATCATCAGTCGAGCACATGAAACGTGAAAGTAATCTAATAGTGTTCCTGCTATATTTGGATACAATACATTCTCCAGTACTCTTTGGTCTTTTGTGCAATTCTCGAGATGGTCTCAAATGTCATGCCCGTTATAGGCATGCAGATAATTACTTCGTGGTCGTCGAAACCTTATACATCGAACTCGACTGGGGAGTCCATCATATATATATATATATATATATATATATATATATATATATATATATATATATATATATATATTGGTCCCAAATTATTTGTTTTGTACTTAAAAAACAGGAAAGTTTTATACATTTTTACAATACGTGAGACATGATATTTTATCAGAATTCTTTTATGTCAAAAAGAAAAAGAAGCATATTATGTTTGAATTTTGGTCTCGTCAAAATATCCTTCTTTCGCCTTGATTACTGCGGCACAAATTTTTGGCATTCGTTCTAAAAGTTTCTCAAATTATAATTTATTCCATTCTTTTTTCAATGTATGTAAGACAGCCTACAGTTATTTTTTCATTCGTCTGTCAAGTCCATCCAATGCTAATTCTGGAGGTGGACTCAAACTTTTTGAATTTAGGATATATATATATATATATATATATATATATATATATATATATATATATAATTATTTATTTAAAAATATGATTCCAAATCGCTACATAAGAGGTCTCATGTTTCAAAAACAAGAGCCGAAAACTTCAATATAATCCTTTAAATTAAATTGAGTTTAAATTAAAATGGGCTCCGTTCAATCTTCAAGCGAAATTTTTGTTGGAATAACGTATACCTGAAATTTACTTGTTTTAAAAATTGAAATCAAAATCTCCATGGTAACAGCAAGGGCGAATTGTTTAAATTGGGTAGGCGAGTGTAGGGTGTTAATAATAAGTAGCGGTATAGAGATACTTTCAAGATGTCAAGTCGGGGGAAGGTGGGGGTGTCTAAAATGAAACGGAAGATGTATTAACCTTCGTCTAGTTTGTTTGTCTATGGAGATTTATTTATTTTATTTTATTTTATTATGAAAGGGTATTGTGCATATAAAAAAAGAAAAACTTTCGTAACGTTTGTTTTTTGACGATTTATAAAGGGTTATCTATTATGTAAGGTATTTAAACTACTTATTTGGGCTATGGATTATGAATGGTGTTATGTTGTATGCATGTTTGTAGTTAATTATTCCTACTATGAATCTGAAGATTGGGCTATTTGTTAAAAAGTTATTATAATTTTTTTTTTTTTTATCTAATGATTCAAACCAAAAAATCTGATGATGCCTACAAAAAAACTCGTGTCTATTATTTAATAGATTATTATTATTTAGAAGTTTAATAATGTGTAATTTTTCATGGAGGCACAAAAGGGCATGGGTCATCCCAAGCTTTACATGTTCTAGCCTTATCAATGATTTTCCATTTAACTTTTTGGTGTTCTATTTATTTCCTTTAGGTGCCAAAAATATTTTAATAGTGAAGTCTGATTTCTTTTGTTTATATTATTAAAGGGAGCACTTATATATATATATATATATATATATATATAAGGATATTAAAACATGTTAAAAATCGCTACACAATTGCATTTATGTTTCAAAACTGCATATGTGTCCCTCGGTCGTTGTTAAACTACTAAGTTTGGACGATTAATGTAATTTCAGATGCAGAATAATTCTTTTTTTTTTCCGGAAAAAGAAAAGAAATTCAAATAGGTATGTGCGCTCTATCGTGATTAACCAATCGAATGAGACATACGCGAAGCTCAAACTCACCAAAAATATAGGTCATGTCACGAAGTTATCTGAATATAAAACTTAGGCAATTTAATTATGGACAAATACAAATGGTTACATTATGTCGTAAGATGCATAGAAATCTCACGTTCAATATTCTTAAGAAGTAAAAGCGAAAGTTCTAGGGAGGTAATTTAACCTAACGCTATCTAGTTATATGCTCGGTCAACTCCCTATATAAAAATTTGTAGTTGATAAATAAAAGACTCCTTTAAGAAACTGGTAAATAACGTAACAGTTTGAAAAATAATGCTCCGAATACAAACCTTCTTTGTCAAATTAATATGTATATCCTTTTACACACACACACACACACACACACACACATATATATATATATATATATATATATATATATATATATATGATTCCAACTCGCGACATAAGAGGTCTCATGTTTCAAAACAAGAGCCGAAAACTTCAATATAATTATTTGAAATAAATTGAGTTAAAGTAAGCTCTATTCCATCTTCAAGCGAAATTTTTTTTTTGGAATAACGTATTTCTGAAATTTACGTGTTTTAATAATTGAAATCAAAAATCAAAATTTCCATGGTAACAGCTAGGGCGAATTGTTTTAAATTGTGTAGGCGTGTGTTGGGTGTTAATAATAAGTATCAATTATAGAGTTACTTTCATAGATGTCAAGTCAGGGAAAGGTGGGGGTGTCTAAATTTGAAACGGAAGATGTATTCACCTAGTCTGGTATGCGTGTCTATGGAGATTTATTTATTTTATTTTTTATGATGAAAAGGATTTGTGCATATACATATACTCTTTATTAAGTCTTCTTTTAAAATAAAAAGTTACGAGACACACATTCACACACATATATATGTGCACACTCACCCCCCACCATATATATATATATATATATATATATATATATATATATATATATATATATTCAAATATTAAAAGCTATGGTTAACAAGATTTAAACCAAAAGTAATGGGATATTTTAAAGCAAATTGCTCAATGCACGGCTCAGAAAATCAAATATGGAAGGATAATAATCGTAAAAAAAAAAAAAAGTATCACCCTAGTTTCGAACTTACGATATCATCAATTGGAATGGTGAATAATTAACCGTGCGCTAAATATTTGATGTATAAATAGGACGTAGGGGTGATTTAAAACATTACTGACTTTCCTTCAAGATTCCGTCTTTATTCGGGTTTCTTACAGTAACGAGCTTCTCTTTGGCAGATCCTACGAACGACACTACTAAAGATTCCGAGCTTAACTCTTCTCAAGCTTCTCGACTTAATTTCCGGGATTCTGTTCCACTTACCTTTGAAATTCCACACATTGTTTGATAGCTTATAACTCTGTCCATGGTTTTTTCCATATTGAACAAAGATCTTTGTTTATACTACCTTTTCTTAAATTCGCCTTCCGTATATGTAGATCTTATTCATTACATCGAAATCCTCCACCCCTTCTTTATCAATTCCAAGCGTCATTCAACAGGCACTTACTTCTATCTTTGTGGTTGCAGGGGTTCATGTTGGTGTCGTTGCTACGATCATCTTTTTTGGAATTACTCAAATTACATTTCTTAATAATTTTGTCTAAATTATCAGTGCAACAATAACTCAATTTTACCGTCTTTTTGTTAAATATTTTATGTGGCTCTGAAGCTTCTGGGAAACGTTTAAAGACTAATTTAAAATATTTTCTATATATTTAATCCTATATTTAAATTAATCAGTGGATTGAACCAGATAATCTCCTTTTTTTTATTTTTTTGCTTCTATTCTTCAGTTGATGTTTCAACTGAGGTTTTAAATTGAATTTGGTTTTGTGTCCCTCATCTCTCAATGCTGCCACATATTCGCTTTTTTATTCAATTAAAAATTCTCCTTAGATAAGAAATTTCTTTATAATCTCAGTCTCTTTCGGGTTGTTCCCAATAATATATTTAGGGTGGTTGGACTAAGATGTAGTGTATTTCAGCACCGTATTAGGATTCGTGTATGGGGAGAAAGTGCCGGTTTGGCGATCAAATTCACAATCCAAATATTATTCTATTTCTCATTCATCTCGACTGAAATGTCGAAATTAAGGCTGTGGAACAATTTGAAAAGAGATTTCCTAAATTTGTCATTTGGTTTTCTATTATTTGGTGCAACAATCAGACCATCTTCTCTGTAGAGGCCGTGATTGTCAATGTGGACAATTTTATTCATTTTATGAAAAGCGCCTTTAGGTCCAAAACCTTGGCACCATCGAAGGATCCTAACGAGACGTCAAATGTATTTGCGTTGGAATTTTTATCCATGTTTTTCCATCATGATACAAAATAGATTTACGGCAACGCAACACCACTTCAAGATCATGATTTGTAATATCAATAAATTCTTTAGCATAACTCAGAACTTCTAGTAAGCAATTTTTATGATATTGAGGGGTAGTATTCCTTAATATCATAACTTATAAATACTTATACTTACATTTATTTTTTAATTTCATGGCACCAGGAGATCCACACGCTATTCCCTTTACATGGACCTGTCTGTCTGGCAACACGCAGCAAAACACATACATTTTAAAAAAATTCCTTGACTATTTGCACGCGGAAATTTTAGCGCGAAATTTATTATTCAATATTCTACCTGATGACAGTGTAAGTTCAAAACCCCGGTGGTGGTCGTGAATGTTACTGCTTTTATATATATATATATATATATATATATATATATATATCATTAAATAATATAGACAAGTGTTGTCTATTTATTTTATGTAATTTTTTTCGCAACGTCTGATAAGTTAATAATATTATCGTTGAACGAAGAAAGAAATTCACAATATTGATCCATATTTTTTTAATACAATCTAAGCTTTCTGCTTGCATAAGCCATTATCAAAGATGTCAATTACAACATATTAAGCAATACACGGACAAAACAGTGTTGATAGTCTGTCAATGTTTACATAGATGATTTCTAAGCAACGATAAACACGCGCATATAAGACGCTAAAAGCGAAAATCGCACCGCATCTCATGACGTCACACATGACTACACGTGAGGGAATTGGAGAAGTATGAAGTATGGAAATCCGTTGGTATAAACCAATGGCTTCTGTTACCAATTATAGACATTTAATAATATTTGTAGAAATGCCATAATTGATTTTGTTTAGGTTGGGTTTCAGTTGTTTGATGTATAATGCTTCAAGGATTTTTAGTTTTTGTCTATTGCTTTCATACCGAAGTATAATTGTGTTTTCCACAAGTATTTCACGGAATTGTGTGTGAGGGCCGGAATGTTGTTTTAAATGCCTAAAAATTTTAGAGTTTTCATTCAAATGTAGTGTCAAGCGTCGTGAAAGCGAGTTTGTGGTGTGACCAATATAAATATTATTTAATTAAAAAAAAAATTACATAAAATAAATAGACAACACTTGTCTTATTTAATGAAACGTGTATGAATGAAAAGATGCTGCCTAAATACAGACAATATATATATATATATATATATATATATATATATATATATATATATATGATTGAAATTAGGAGGATTTGAGATAATTATAATTAATTCATTGAGTCTAGAAGAAACCTCAAGAGAATGCAGAAATCCGAACAGTTACGATAGGAGGCAAACGCCATACCAACGGTTCTCGTTGACGGTGAGGCAACGAATTAGACTCGATATAGCACCGATCGATCACAAATCCTGCGGTGGAACTTCTCCGAGTTTCTCTTTTACCCATAGGACTGTGCCTCCCCAAGCTACGACTACTATCCCCAAGCCGCCCACCCCAGAGCATTAGAAACCGGTTCAAGCAAGGATATACAGAGAGAAATAATTAGGAAGATTTGAAATGATCATAATTAATTCATCGGGTTTAGAAGAAACCTCAAGAGAACGCAGAAAGCACTGGACGGCCGTTTCGTCCTATATTTGGGACTCATAAGCATGTGCGCATCCACTACCGAGAATTGAAACTCGGATAGTTATATTATCAGGCAAACGTCAGGCAAATATATGACGAAACGGCCGTTCAGTGCTTTCTGCATTCTGTTGAGGTTTTATTCTAGACTCGATGAATTATTAATTATATATATATATATATATATATATATATATATATATATATATATATATGTATGTGTGTGTGTGTGTTTCGAAATTATATCATTTGCATGTTATAAGATCCTTACAAAAGTTACAATTTGTTTCGACACTTCTGTTGTCTTATTAACATCATCACTTGATAAGAAACTAGAAGTGTCGAAATAAAATTTCAACTTTGTAGTGATTTTAGAAAATGCATTTTCTAATTTTGAATAATCATTATTAGGTCTAATCGATATTAAGAATAGTGGTTTTGGTTATTGATTCATGTTTATCAAACCTGTACTTATATATATATATATATATATCTGTCATTCGAAGACAGTACTGTTTCACAGGTCTTCAGTGCGATTAGACATTCGAATGGTTCAAGCCAGGATTGAAACCCAACCGATTTGGTGTCAGTCACAATCTCTACCGCTGAGATATCGTCATTCGACAGAATGAGGCAGCTAAATCTAGCATATTGTTTTTACGAATGTAAACAAAAGTCAATAGGCCACTCCACGTACCCCATTCATTTTACCGAAGAGCTTTGCGTTAACGCAGGTGGCTGTTGTTTTTAGAATTAGCTTGTCATTAAACAGTGATTGGAATATATTTTCAAGAGCTAAATTATGTCATTCGCAGACAGAACTGATTCGCTGTATCTCAACTCTTCAATGCGACTAGACATCCGAATGGTTCAAGCCAGGATTGAAACCCAACCGATTTGGTGCCAGCCAGAGTTTCAACCACTGAGTTGTCCTCTTCCGTGGACGACAAATGAGTGCACAGTAAAATAAGGAGATGCTCAAAGTTTAGGAACACGCATATGTCTCCTAACGCCTGCAGTTGTTTTGCAAACTTTTAGAGAGGGAACATGTACTTGAGCCATTTTGCACGAGTGCTTGAGAATCAATACCCAAATATTTCCCCGAGTGGATAGCAAAACCTGCTTTAATGTATGCGACAAAACCAGAGTGACAAGTAAGATTATAATTAAGTAAGCCTATAATAAAGTAAGACTATAATTAAGTAAGACTATAATTAACTAAGACAATATTTTTAAGTAAAGCTATAATTAAGTATATTATGAAGTAATACTATAATTAAGTAAGGCTGTAATTAAGTAAGACTATAATTAAGTAAGGCTATAATTAAGAAAAGCATCAAGCTACTAACTTTCTGTAAAATTTCACGAAAATGATTCCGATTTTAAAGTCGGACTCGCTCAAAACTTTTATTGACGGGTAGCAGTACAGGCGCCCAGCTCCTTCATTCTAACGCTTTTTTCCCATGATGGGAAGGGGTTGCTGCATTGCTCCAGATTGTTTTGTATCGCAAGAGTTGACTTCCAACTGATTTACATGTTAGAAGCTGGCCAAAAAGAAGTTGTTTTGTAAATCTGCAGTCCTTCATACAAGAAAAATATTTTTCTCATCTGAGTCCTGGGGACATATAAATATCTTGTTTGGTGACCGGAGGCGAGCTTAAACATCTGTGACAGAGAGCCCCGTTAGTTCTTGTTAGGACATCTCCCTAAAAAAGAACATATATATATATATATATATATATATATATATATATATATATATATATATATATATATATATATTTATAGATAGATAGATAGATAGATAATCTACCCAATTTTTTTTTAAATCGACCAGGAGGAAATTTAGAAATTCAGCATTGTTACGTGATTCTTCAAATACACATGCCTATCTTATGTCAAAAATATGGCTGTAAACTGAAAGTTTAAGACCCACTGTCTGAAACAGAATATCGTTTTCCACAAACTGAGGCCTTAGTTGTTGGTTATGGAATTCTTGACGTAAGCGAAGAAAAACTAAAATCATTTTCCTCTGAAGTCCGGCAAACCTCAAAAGTAAAAGAATGGTTGAAATGCACTACCTTAATTTCGAAAAAAATATTACCCTGTAGCCAGAATATGGATTATGTTTGAATATATTTAAAAGTTCTACAAAAATTCTCATCGTTTTCACTGTGTATCTTGTATCAAGTGGCTTAAACGTTTCCACATAAGAAGTATTACAATTATATGTAATATCATAAATTCGATAGATATTCAACACTACTTTGAAGCTCTCCGTCTGTAAAAGTTTTCTTGAAAATGTCATGTCACCTGATGATATACAGAAGTAACGTAGTAAGGATAAAAATAAAAAATACCACATTCGCCAAAGGGAAATAATTTCTGGCACACTTGATCACTGAAACATGATGCATACATGTATATATTTTTAGACTACAAAATAAGCATTTTGGGAATATGGCAATATATATGTCATTCAACAGACAATCTCATTACCTTTCTCTCTCTTGTTTTTTTTTCGTTCATTGCTTGTTTCTTTGTTTTCTTCTTTTTCCTGTCGAATCGTCTGCCATGTTTTACTCTCAATTCTCAGTGTTTGCCAAGAGTCAGCCGAGCGTAATGTCTAGTGTCGTTCAAATTGTTATATAACAAAGGAGGAAACAAAAGCAAAGGAATACGTAGGAGGTCGAAAAGAATAAAAAAAAACACGAAGGGAAAGAACAATTATAGGGATTAATGTTCTTACTGAACGACCATATTCCCGTCAATAAACGCTTCAATGCAAATGAATGCGTCTTGTAAACTCAACGCACTGGGAGGGAGAAAACTCTCCCAGTTTCGGAGACATGATTTTTGGCAACGAAACAGTACTAAGGACGAAGTCACTGAATTTACACATGCAATGAGCAATCGCAGAATTACGGAAATAAATGCAAAGTACAACATTGTTCTCCATTATTCGCCATTCATTAGAATTTCGTTTTTTTGTTTTCATTCATTTATATAAAAGAAAAGCTTTCGGGTTAATTTAGACGAAATGGCATGAATAAATATAAAATGTTAGAGAAAAACATAAAAGTACAATCGAAGTTTGTTATCTCATTCGTTTGAAGTTCTTTATTTGAATGAACATATATTGTTACTATTATTTTATATTTTCTATATTGTCATTAAGTCAATAACAATTAAACTTCAGTTGGACTCTCTGTTATTTTCAGCGACGGAAATAATTGCATATCTATCTATCTATTTATCTATCTATCTCATATATATATATATATATATATATATATATATATATATATATATATATATAGCCTATTATTTTCATATCTAGCTAGCTATCTCTCTAGCTCCCTCAATCACTCTCTCTCTCTCATATATATATATATATATATATATATATATATATATATATATTGGTATATTTTGTTTAGGTAAGTATGGGCTCTAATTTGGGACCAGATAAAATATCTCTTATATCCGGGTTTCTCTTATATCCGGGTCTCTTATATCTAGGTTACACCGTATATCTATCTATCTATCTATATCTATATATATATATATATATATATATATATATAATATAATGTAAATCTATTCGGTGGTGGGTAAAAACCTGGATAGCACAATTTTTAAATAAACTGGCATCCGAAGAAAAAAGGGGAAAAAAATCACCAGAAACCTCCGAACAGGACAAAAAAATTAATGGTGGAGTAAAGGATAGCGGCGTGGATAGAGAAATTCCAGTCATATCCATTACATTCACTTACGTGCTAATACCGTTGGGAAAGGTTTGAATCCTATTCTTCTCCCTCCAGCTATGGGTAAATAGCAGGACAGACTGGATTCTATAGACTTGGCTGGCAACTGCTCTAGGAGAAGGACAACTCTGAATTCAAAATCTGGGGAGGGTCGTTTGGGGACCTTGTGGCACGTAGTGCACCATGTCTCTGTATTCGGCCCTTCAAAAAGTGTGGATGGTCCTGCACGAAACATTCACCCCTATAATCAAATCTCATGTGCTGTTGGTTTCCTAGAAACTGATCTGCTTGCCCCATATATGTCGAATTCGACGGGAGAGTCGATATATATATATATATATATATATATATATATATATATATATATATAGAGAGAGAGAGAGAGAGAGGGGGAGAGAGAGGCGACAGTCTGTTTCTTGCTTGATGCAATCCTTGAGCCATATATATTGGTTATGTTTTTTTTGTTATTATCTATATATTCCGTTCTCTTTTTTTTACCTTGTTAGCCGGCCTTTCCTGACGATCCGCTTAGGTGAAACATTAGTAGGTTTGTCTGGCTCTCTAGGTTTAACTATATATATATATATATATATATATATATATATATATATATATCCCCTAATATCCCAGTATGTTCATAGGTATATATCCTCGTACGTTCTTGTCTATCTATTTTGCTATATACTAACTATCCTCTTATGCTCATATCTATCTATCTATCTATCTATACAAGTCTGTTCATATATGTCTACGTAGCTATCTACCTTTTTATTAAGTCATTCATCCAATACAAAACCTATGAGCCTATACAAAACCTATGAGCCACTATCTGTAGACGGTTACTGAATGAGATTATTGTATGACTGTAAGAAGAAATGGAATATGAAGTTTATGAAGACATGTCGACTTGATGAGTTTAAGTGTGTAGTGATGGCAGAACCAGTTTCTTGGGCATCTGCTTCACAAAGTAACAGTTATTGTAAAGCTGTCCGAAGAAAACTTCAATGTTATCAGCGGATTACCGAGGGAATGAGGATGATTCGAGCCCTGTGTATGCGGCATTGTGGATTCTAGCTGTAAAAGTTTGAACTGGTGGAACTAAGGAATGCATCTCGTCTGAACATTTGCTACGAAAGTAACGATAGCTTAGCGAAAGTCTTGAAAGGATTCATCTGTGGAAAAGGGGCTGTGGGCTTGAAGATTCAATGTACATATGGATGTGTTAACGCTGTAGCAATATGTCAAGGCTATAAAGTAAGATGTTGGAAACTTCAGCCTCGCTAGGGTAGCCATATTCCATTTTTTTGTCTGATCTGACACTGGTAAAGTTAAAGATTTGCAGATTAAATAATTTATTCATATTACTAAACATTTTATCGGCTTTTACACATATATCAACTTTATATTACATACACATCTTTACAGTTGTTTTAGCATATCTATCTATCTATCTATCTATCTATCTATCTATCTATTCTAGTATCTTCTTACATATCTGTGTGTGTCTGTCTGTCTATTCTAGTGTGTTCGTATCTATCTGTTCTAGTATGTACTTATTTATCTTTCTCTATATTCTAATATGTTCTTATCTATCTATCTATCTATCTATCTATCTATTCTAATATGTTCTTATCTATCTATCTATCTATCTATCTATCTATATATATATATATATATATATCTTTCTATCTATCTATTCTAATATGTTCTTATCTATCTATCTATCTATCTATCTATTCTAATATGTTTTTATCTATCTATCTATTCTAATATGTTCTTATCTATCTATCTATCTATCTATATATCTATCTATTACTAATCATTTTACCGGTTTTTATGCATATATATTATTTTTATATTGCATAGAGTAGCCTAAGAAATGTTTTTATCCATGAGAAATAAACTACATCCAATTTTATAATTTAATTACGTAATCCCTATTCAACATAATCAAATAGTATTTGGAACTAGTATGGAGTAGGTATTTCATTTTCTAGTTTCAGTGCTTGTATTGGAATTTTCATGGATTTGATCAAGTTATCAACAATCGCCTGAGCCATATTTTGCAATGTTTCTTTAAGGGTTGGCACTGACGTGGTTTTGGTTGCAGGCTCTTGAAGGTTTCGGTCAAGATGCTCCCAAACGTGCTCTATTGGATCCATATCAGGATGTTGGGCTACACATCGCAGTGACTTGATTCCTTGTGATACCTTCCACGCTTTTACTACTTTGCTCGTATAACATGGCGCTTCATCTTCTTGAAAAAGTTAGGCATTTTTGTCAAACTGATTGGTTTCAAATAATGGGAGTTGTTATTTCTCTAATATTTGACATTATTCTGGCCAATTCAACCTGTCGTCAACAAGAATCAGCTCAGATTTTCCTCCAGACCAGGCAGCACGCCACATCATTACTCCAATTTCTCAATGTTTCAGATATTCAGCGTTCCAAATCTCATTCTGATTTCTCTAATATAAAAAAAAAATTAATGGTGATGTGGGGGGTTCCAAAAGTGCAGTACTCGCCGGCAGGCCAGCTGTGTTTTCTTTTCTAGGGTCGCCTCAAGAAAATGGATTGCGTGACTCTCTTACTCAGCCGTCGTGAAACAGACACCAAACTCAGCCTATATCGACTTCCTCTTTGTTCGTCTGCCAATTCCCACGGACAGCTCTATTGCACGCAGTCCGCCGAATGAATCCCGATTGCCACGTGATCCTGGCACCCCACTTTTTATGCTGTCTTAATACGGCCGAAATTTACTTGTGTGCAAATATCTTCTCGTTTGGGACGAGATAGGCGGGCATAAATTGCGTCTTCAATAGCGGCCATATTTTTTTTTGTCATTACTTTGCAAGCAAGACACGTTTGCGCTCGTTTCTAATTCTGAGGCAAGTCATGTCTTTCGTCACATCCAATTCGAATTCAATTCGAATATTGACACAATTTCATCTGACGAAATTACAGACTGCAAAAATTCATAATCTTTGCTCTCGAATTCTCTCGGCCAGTCAATACGCTCTACCTGTTAACCTCTAAAATCAAGGGTTTCTTTCTTGCAACATTTCTTTGACAGCCTAGCTCTTTCAACGTTTTTCTCACCGCATATGGTAATATTTCCATATGGCGACATCTTTGATTCTCTGGCGACAGTTTCTGATGGCTTCCTAATTCAGTGCCCTTTTCGTTCGCTCAGGCATGATGCTTGGTCCTCCTGAACGTTCATCCATACGACAATGAACTTCTTCATTAAATTTCTTAATAATATTATGGACCGTTTGATGATTAACCTGGAAAAAACCTAGTAAATTCTCTATTTGACTTGCCACACTGATGACCTCCTATGATTTGCCCTTGTTGAAATTCACTACTTTCCTTATTTCCACGAACTTTCATTGCAAGATATAAGTCAACTATTGTTCATAGATGAGAGTAGCTTGATATTGACACGGTATTGTGTGAAAAAAAAAGAAGATACGTTGAAACAAGCCAAATATTGCTATAATCAAAGGGTGGCTGAAAAGTTATCATAACCCACTGTACATGCATGCAATTGTTTACAGTGACAGTAATAATTATATATATATATATATATATATATATATATATATATATATATATATATATATATATATATATATATATATGTATGTGTGTGTGTGTGTGTATCTAGCTATCAGTCTCTCTGCCTATTCTAGTGTTTTCTTATTTATGTATCTATTCTAGTACGTACTTATCTATCTTCCTATCTGTTCTATGTTCTTATCCATCTATCTATTTATCTATCTATCTGTCTGCCTGTCTATTGCTAATCTTTTTTACCGCCTGTTATACATATATATCAATGTTATATTGCATATATGCATGCAGCTGTTTACAACGACGGAAATACTTGCATATCTATCTATCTATCTATTACTAATCCTTTTACCGGTTTTTATACATGCACACACACACACACACACATATATATATATATATATATATATATATATATATATATATATATTTTATTGCATGCATGCATGCATGCACATAGGTTTGCTCGTTGCTATGGTGACTAGCTATTCCTCGTTTTCAAACTTCCGCTCAGTCATATTTGTGAATTCTTCTTCAAGATTCGCAGGGTCAACTTGCGCTTTCAACTACAGTTATGTTGAGGAAACCTCATTTAAAGTTTCTGAAAGTTTCTAATCAGGTTTGATCATTGTTTTGATCGATTAACGCTGAAACCCGGTGTTGATGTCTTCTGAATTTATTGCTAGCAGTTGTTACTGGCTTCTTAACATTTTCGTCGATTCAGTTACACTCATAATGATTGGGTCAAGTTTTCATGCACTAGTCAACGGTGCCTCCCGCTGTGTTCGTCTTCTCAGACCAATAATATCAAGAAATCATTGCCTTCACTTATCGGCAATGGCAAACCTCGAACCCAGACGAATCTCCTATTATGGGTACATCAATATATACGTAATATTATACATATCGCAAACCGAAAATGTCATTTTTCTAATAAAATATAAAATGTATTTAGTCATTTCTTCTTTTTTATATGCCATGTTTTGAGGTTGTAGGCCACCATGGCTCTCCACCTTTTCCTCTATCCCTTGCAGGTCTCAACAAGTTCCTTCCTTCTGCTTCCTCTCCCAGACTACGTTCTATCAGGCACTTAAGCAAGTGCATGATAGAACTTAGTCAACACCTGATATACCTGGCGGACTTAAGCATCACGTGTTGTTTTCCCTTATCTTTGCTTCTGTTCGACCCGTGAGTATCAGATTCTCAAAGCCCACCTTTCTCGTTATATATCCCAGAAACTTCAGCTGCCTCTTCCTGGTATTAATTATAAGCCTCCTTCTTGTTTACAACAACATTAATACCCCATCTTTGCTCACACGCTCGGTCTATGATATCCTTAACATCTTTCTATAGAATCTGTCGCCTCGAGTCTTTTCTTCATCTTTAAGGAAATCGTCCATCATTCGCTGCCGTAAAGAAGGACATATGTCATTTTACAGTTCAGTATTCTTTTCGTTCACATAAGTTCTTTAATTGAAAGCTTTTATGACTAAAAGTGAAAGTTAAATATAGACGATTGTAAGACGAATACTTTAATAAAACATTGTTCAGTTGAATTATTATTTGCGATTTGATCGCTAATGTCATGTCCTGCAGAATGAAAATAAGCAACAATGGAAGAGATAAATTCCGTCTGAATTTCTAGGATGAGGATTTATTATTTACAATATTTTTTTATTATTTTTTATGGCTCTTGATTCTTTAGGGAACATTGGACCGCAACAACCCCTCTCCAACGGGCGCGATTCTGAGCGATCCTCTTCAGCTCAGCCCATGTCCTGCCCGCTGCTTTCCCCTCTGCATTAACACCTTTGCGCCAAGTCTTTTTTTGATAGACTCACCTTTCGTTTCACTTGTGGATTCCAGTCAAAGGCCAGCCTGGTGACACTAGAAGCAGGCTTTCGGAGTGTGTGGCCGATCCATCCCTATTGGGGATTATCTGGTCGTCTCCCACATTTGGTCGCTATTTATATTCTGGTTATTGTCCTCATCTTTGGTGTTGCTCTCACGACGTGGACATCGATTTGGGTAACCTACAGGGTCCTATGAGGCTATGGCCTAATGGATTAAACAGCTGGTTTGTGAATTTAGTGACATAATTCAATACCTCGGTCGTACAGTGGAAACGGACGAATAGTACTGAATAAAAATATGAATTAAACGATATTCCTAGCCATGAGCATTGGAACAAGAAAAATCTTACCCAGTAGATAAAACAAAGGGTTCAGATCAGAATTCCCTTTTGGTTACTGTTGTAGTGTCCAACCTCTAAAGAGTCTATGTTGGACTCTTCAGCCTACTATAATATTTGTAGGAGAGTAGGCCTTAGGAAAACAGTCGAATCGATTGTTCGTTACCCCCGAACTCTCTGCGTTGAGCACAGAGGTATACACGCCCTGAACCCGGTTATGCGTGTTCTAAGGGAATAATTTTGGCCGAGGCTACGGGCTCGGAGAACCCACGATAAACTCGGCCTTGTGCCACATACATCCTTCGTGGTGGTGGTGGTGGGGGGCTGTTAAATATTAACAATCGAATAGATTTTTCGTTACTATCGAACTCTCTGCCTTGAGAAGTGAGGAACGCAGACGAAGCTGTGCCGAAGGGCAAAGTTTCGTTCGGGAAGTTAGATGTGCACGGACCAGCTTATGCGGGTTCTACGGGAATATTCTTCTCCGAGCCACGGTAAAATCGGCCTTGTGCCACATACATCTATTGTAGGTGGGGGCCTGTTAAGTATTAACAGTTGAATAGATTAAAATCTGTGTCATCCGTACCACGCTCATTAGTCGTGTAATACTCTTCTGTTGTACTTATTGTTTAATATATGATATATTGGAAACACTTGTTTTGTTATATCTTTAACCATTTCCTTGGTCACAACAGTTACCCAGATCGATATACACCTAAGGAAGGCCGTAGGGTACAGCGGTCGAAATGTGATAACAACAACAGAGATGAAAACAATAGGCCGAATATACATAGTGTAAACAAGAAATGATATGAGTTTTCTCGTTTTCTTCAGAATCTTACTAACCTCCTAAACGAATATAAAAAAGGTCAGAGCAATAAACATGCAATTCAGGTTTGGATTTAAATAGAGTAGCATTTGCAATTGTTGTCTGTTCAAATCAGAAAAAAAAAAAACATCGCCATCTTTGAGATTAATGAACTCAGTAAAGACCACGGCTTACAATGAGAGGAAAACCTACAAATCGATATCCAAGCATTTTGAACTAACAGATCTAAAGTTCAAATCATTTTATAAAAAAAAAACTCTGGATATACTGGATTGACCGCGAGCAAACATTTAGGCCTCTCTTCTTTTGTATGATCCACAATGAATGTCGCTGAAATCTGTGCTAGTCTGGCTTGCATCAAACTGAGAATCAACAAAAGAGCGGTAGGACAATGGCCGAATGTTCTTGAGGTTGTAAACTTTAAGTTAAATTTATAATTACATTTGAGAACGGTAGTATTAATGTGCCAGTACACCGAAGAAGAAATATATTTATATATGTAGGTAGCTAGATAGGTAGGTCACTTCAATGAGAAATCGACCAAGTTGAAATACTAACCCAGGTCTCATGGTGGAAAGATCCAAACGACTCGACCGCGCGGCTTCTTCATTTTAACAGCCTGGGAAGGTGACCCTAGCATGAAGCATCGTTGAGGAGTGTCTGAGAACCATACCACGGCTTGATCTATGCTTTGCGAGTGAAATTCCAAAAGCGCTATCACCAAGTCTCTGGTCATCGACTCTGAGCGTACCGCCATGGTTCAAACTGTATATCACGCCATATTTGTCTATTTGGAGAGGGAAATTAACAGGAGATAACTGATAACTGACATCCATTAAAACATGACACGTGGAACTAGAACAGCCAACCCCAGTGATCAAAATAAAGGGTTCAATTCGACATTTCAATCACCTGAAGAAGGCCGGAGCGTACAACGGCCAAATCGTTGTAATAAATCTGGCGAAACAGATGAGGACAATAGTCCGAAAAATGTAAATAGTGTACTTTATCCAAGAAAATTACACTATTGCCAGTTCTGAGAGACAGTCTCTATTGGTGTGGAAAACGAACACATCTACCTGAGCCGGCTTCTGCAACAGGGATTGGCGAGCCACTTCAGCAGGCAGGTGTGCTAGAAAACAAGTTATATAAATATGTTTTTACACTACTTACACTATTCGGACTATATCCTCAAGGACCCATGTCGCAGTGGATAAAGGCGTTGGTTAGATCCCTTGACAAGTCCCAAAGAATGTTAGTTCAATACTCGGTTAAGGCAGTGGAGAACTTGGAGACGGGAATTAACAGGAGATATCTGATAACTGGCATCCATTAAACATGGCACATGTAACTAGAACAGTCTACCCCAGTGAGCGATATAAAGGGTTCAGTTCGACATTCCAACCACCTGAAGAAGGCCAGAGCTTACAACGGCCGAAACGTTGTAATAAATCTGGCGACACAGATAAGGACAATAGTTCGAATAATGTAAGTAGTGTATCACGCCATATTATGCTCTTTACCCCAGAAGATGAAACTATTGTCAGTTCTGAAAGGCAGTTAATCTCTGTCATTGTTGAATACGAATATATGTACCTGAGCAGGCTTCGGCAACAGGGATTGGCGTGCCACTTCAGCAGAGAGGTGTGCAAGAAAACAAGTTTTGTTTGTAGGGATGCCCATTTTTCAACTGGTTAATAGAAATCTTACAAATATTGATTCGTTACAAGTGATCAATTGCCGTTTTAATTATATTTTATAGAAAAACTGGTTGATTGCCGTAATAACACTACAGGTATAAATTAACTGGTTAATTACAGCGTTAATATTACTAGTAAATCACAAGTGACTAACAGTAAAAGGACCCTTCTGAATTCTATTTTCATTTCTGTCGACGATCGTTGTAGGGATAAACCTCTTGTGTCTTTTGCCGGGAGAAGTTAGATGATTATAGCAGATTTGATTGCCTAGATGCGTCTTGTCTTTGCTAGACAGCATGATAAGTTACTTTTAACAAGTGATAAGAAAAGGGTTCAAGGAGAGGTATCTGTTTTACGAAATGGTGTTATTAAACATAACAAATAAAATTATGCCGAATCGCTCTGTAATATCTGTCAGTAAATGTTGGACAATTGCATTATAGATGGAGAAGAAACTCGAAGAGACAAAGTTGTTTTTTTTTTCTAATGACGGATTTTGAGCATACTATAAACAGAACATGTGGTCAATGAAGACGTTTTAAGGAAAATGGACAGGGCGCTCAGAATTCAAATCAGAGCTGAATAAGGAGAAAAAAAGCCTGTAGAATGTATTTTTTAAAATCATTTTGAAACACAGCGACTAGTATGCTAGGGGCCACAGATTGTGAAATAATATAAATAAAGAAATAATTAAGGAGAAAGATCAATAACAAACAAGAATTAAGAAAACTGAAGATTTCGACTAACTTCACCATTTGAATTTTTGAAAATTAAAGTTGACTGGAAAGCACGTAGTTGGAACAATGTTCCACAAACGAGGTGTGAGAGAAAAAACTGTTTACATAGAACGTTATATCTAGCCGTTTCAAATGTGGAATAATGCGAGCTTAATTAGACCTGCTTTTGAATCCGGAAATCGAGGTACAACTGAGAAAATCTCACCAGAATAATTATTATGAAAAGATATATTGAAAAAGAAGAGGGGACTATGTTATGGAAATGGGAAAAAGACTGAAGCCGAGCTAGCAAGTGAGGACTAATAATATTGCATATCCAACTATTTATTTTATCAGGAATCTCTAAATGCATAAAGATTAGCATCGGAAAACAAGAGAGATACATAAAGTAACCTACTTAACGAGTTTATGCAAATGGATGCTGATTTGTACAAAGCTGAATGGTAACGATTCAAAACATGTTCATACTCATGAGTGAAATGAAATTATGAAGTCGTTGCGTCTTCTATTGTGAAGTCGTTTGCATTAAGATTCTTGATTTAATTACGAGTCTGTGTTTCTGATTCATTTTACCGTGTAGGTTACAGTTATTTCATGCAATTATTTGTCTATGATGCGATGTGATGGTATTAATACGTCCCCTTTGATGATTATATTCTTGAAATTAATATTACTAGTAATCTAGCTATAGTCCAGATGGATAGAAAAGAGTTTATCTGTCTAGATTCGATAGCATTATATCTCATGCGGATGATTTGATTCTTGGCTGTTCCCCGGTCCCGGGTATGAAAATAAACAATATCCAAGTCCTGGGTAAGACGATAAAAATAAATCTGACAGCAAGGCCATTGATCAGGAGATTTTGAGGAGCGTGGAATCAACTCTTAATTGCCGGTGTTCCCAGATCCACCGTGACCCTGGTGGTAGTACCTGTAAGGGTCCCAGCTATGGGGAAATAGTTAACATTCCAAAAGTCGTCAAAATACTATGTAAGTATAAAAATAAGGTTTTAATGCCAGTAATATCTTTTCGGAAAAATTATTAACGGCTATAAATTTTTGAAGATAAAATTATTCCATGCAATACATTATTACTAGCAGTAAATATTTTAAAAGGGAAAAATATTATCAGCAATAAATTTTTGGATAAAAAATATTGTTGATATTAAATTACCCATTCAGGTTGATATGTCATAAAACAAAACAAACCAAACCATTGACTCTTCCTAACAATACAGACTGGTAAGTCTGACTCCAACAATCTTCATCGATTCTTATTTGTCTCCCATATCAATGTATATTCGTGTGTTTCTAAAATATGTAACGTCCGTTTTATTTCATGAAAGTCTATATCTAAATCATATTAGAAGTTGTGTTATGTTATAATTGGAATAATTTTAGTTTTGATTTGTAAGATACGTACCACTGACAATGCTTCAGACAAAATGATTAAAGCTTCGTCAGTATAATTCCTGTCCTCTGAACAGGAAGTCTTGAGAACCTTGGAACCACCTCTTAACTGCTGGTGCTCCCAGGTCCACCTTGACCCGAGGTGGTAGCACCTAGTAATGTACCAGTTATGGGTAAATAGTTATCCCCCAAACTGGGGTCAAACACACTATGAAGGTGAAAAATAGGTTTTAATACAATTAATAAATTATGAAAACAAAAATATTACTCGCAATGAAAGTCGTGTTAGCATTAAATAACACACTGGGATTGATATGCCTTAAAAACCCAAACAAAACCAAATCACACCAATCAGTATAGTTTCATTAGTCTCCCTTATACTGATTCAACTAATTTCTTTATTCCCAAGTTTGCCTTCTTCTGTCGTTTCTGTTGTATCTTTTCTTTATATACAAATTCGTATCTACCTAAATATATTTCAATCTTTCTTCAGTTGATCATTTTCTTTGGTTTGTTCTCTCTGCATTGCACACATTTCTTTTTAACTTCATTTGTTCATTCCCCCTGTAGTAACAACGTATCACAATTGATTTGGACCTTCGATTCAGAAAGTATCGTATTATAAGCTAATTTGCGTTTTGTTGCAGAGTAGCTAGCACCCCTTCAGCCTTCTACCGGATGGCCTGGTTCAGAGCCTTAAATTGTCCACGATTAAAGACTTCAACATTTGATTAGTAAGTTGATATTGGCTGATTAATATTCGGACTGATCTTCTTTTGGCTATAGAGCTTTTGACCCCACCCTCTATTCCTTGTAAGTTGTCTTGTTAATTGTTGTTGTAACTTGTCTGTGTTCTTTGCATGTATCCGTTAGCACCGGATACTGGTGCTGAATAAATATATTAAGCACCCATCCTTCTCTGTGTATCATTCACCTCGACAATACAACAAGTTTCGCCAAAATAAATTATGATGAAACGTAGGAACTTTTCCATCTCTATGATCCCGAATTCTAGGAAAGAAACAGGGAATTGAGAGCAGTTTCGTTAAAAATTGAAACATTTCAACTCTTATTTCCAGTTTCTATATTGGCATAAAAGCTTCCATCTTAATCGAATATCATGAAAGCAGGGTTCTGAAATTTTTATAGACAGGAATAATAATAGATTAGATCATTTTTGCTTTTCCAGATTCGTTCAATGAGACAGAAATCCCGAACAAGATTATTATTATGTAAGCAATCATAGAATATGATGAAGTTTAAGTTAACTGTAAGGGCTGAGATTTTAAAATACTGAGAATCAACTAAATGACGATATTTTTATAAGCAAAATCGACAACTTTTAACATACATACGCTCAAAAAATATCATAGCATTTATTATTTTAAAAAAATCATATTATATTTACATGTTCATAAAAACATGTTAACCGACTAAAAGGCAGGATTTATTATTTAAAATATTATAAAGAATTAGCATTCAGTCTTATTTAGTGTTTACTTATTACTTACTGACATTACTGACATTATGATGAGAAAGGTATATTGATGTTTGTTATTTTTATTTTATTTTATAATGAGATCATTGAATATATACACGAAATTTGTCATGAATATAAACATTTAATTATTATTATTGGTCATGCAAACTCACCACATACATGAAGCTTCTTATGAAGCTTCATGTATTTGGTGAGTTTGAATGACATTGTTTTTGCAAGAACGTGTTTTTAACCTTGTTTTGAGCTTAGAGTGGATTATAAAGCTATTTTTAAAGATTAGATTAGCTGATTTTCAATTTTTAAATAACAAATGTTAGATATAATCTATACGTGAAATTAATTATGTTATATGTAACAATAAATTATATTATTAATGGTTTCCAAACTAGAAATATTTCGTAAGAAATTAACAAATGCAACTTGTAGCTTGAATATAATAAATCTTGTTTAAATGGTTCCTTACAAAATATAAATGTCGAAACAATCATGCCTTTTTCAAATATATGTATATGCGTATGCGTGTTAGGAGCAGTGGTTCACAACATATTTTGGGCCATGCCCCATTTTGAGATTTTTAAAATTCTGCTGCCCCTCGCTATAATATTTAATTCTTACATATTCAGAATTTTACTAAACTCACGTGAAGGAAGCAAACTAAATGCTCACACTCGCTGATTGGTCGACAAAACGTGGTATCTTCCAGCGGTATGCATCACGTCCTCTTCTTTGTTGACCGAGACACGCGTGGGTGGTGAGAACAGAAATAACCTGTATGTCAATTACACATGTACGTATATACACACAAAATATATTTTATGTATGCATACTGCATATGTATCGTATGTATTTACACGCATTAAAATTACCACTCTCACTCAAACTCACTAGAAAGCAATTCACTGTTAATAACTCATTCTCGAATTACTCCCTTATTCTGTTCGTATAGTAAGCCGAAAGGTGCACATCCTACGCATGCTCCACCCAAATATTACCATGCGCTACCGGTGGGGCATGCGGCCTACTTTGGGAATTATTGGTTTGGAGAGAGAAAGTTAAAGAGAATGAGCGATAAGTGAAATAGAAAAAAAGAGAAAAGAAAATTATACTCGTATAATTTTTATTTACTCTTAATTATTATTGTTCCGTTCGGTGACGTCTCTGACATCATTTTCTCAGATTTTTACGGTATATCATAATTTGCATCAAATATAATTTCCGTTTCTTATCTCGCTTTATTATACGAAGGCCAATCGTAGCAGTGTCGTTTCTAGGAGGAATACCGAGGAATGAGCATGCAGAATCATGCGTAGTAATCCACTACATACTGGTGGGTATCATTAAGGAATCTGACTCTTCAAATTGTTGCGGCCGTCTCCCTGCCTTCTATTCCAAGTCTTCACCTCCCTGCTTTCGCCCTTTTTCTTCTTATATTCAAAACATATACAAAAACAATCAATCACTGATAGAATTCCACGCCGACGGGGTCTTTTAAACAGCAGTTTGCCATTCTGGACAGTCTCCGATTTCTGTAACATTTTTATTTACTTTTACTTTAGTAGAATTCTGAGAAGATTTGAATTAATATATTAGCAAATGTCACGAAAATTATCGAGATTTAACATTTTACTAAAATAAATGTCGATACATTCGAATCTCATTCTTCCAGTTGAATTTCATGTATCCTACATTCAGCTTTATTGAGTGTGACAAAATTCACTGACTAATATGAAAACAGGAAAGAGGTCTGTAATACGTAAGACTGTTAGTGAAGTAAAGAGAAATAAATATGACACATTTTGCGGCGAAAATTAACGTACGTAACTGCAAAAAACGTTCCACCAAGCTGAGAATTATACTCTGACACCCCTATAATACACCCTCGGTAATCTTTGACGATTTAAAACGCAATTTTTAGAACTTTAGTAGAACGCAAACTAGGTTTATTTAAAGTGGGGACCCGAGCGCATACACCCGAGCAAGGGACAAAATTTCCCCTCGTCCCTCGTAAACTTCGGTTGCGCTGGCCTCGGTGCGAGCACAGATCGCTCCCTCTGGTGCAATTGGGGGCGCGGCCTCGGGCAGCTGTTCCTCAGGGTTCGGTACCACTTCAGTATAATTTTTCAGTTGCCCCTCTGTCAGAGAAGCCGTTGAGCGCTCTCTGCCCAAATACCGAGACGCAACTGAGACATGATAAATAATACGTACAAATTACTTTATAGTAATTTATACGGTGTTTACTCAATCCCCCACAAGAACAAGATGTGATACAAGGTCTTTTTAAAGTGGGGACCCGAACGCGTACTCCCGGGCAAGCGACAAAAATTCCCCACAGCCCCCGCAAAAGTCGGTTGCGCTTGCCTCGGTGCGAGCACCGATCCCTCCCACTGGTGCAATGGGAGGGCGCAGCCTCGGGAAGCTGTTCCCCAGGGCTGGGCACCTCTACAGTATATTTTTCTCATTTGCCCCTCTGTCCCGGCTTAGATGTGGCACAAGGCCGAAAGTAGGGGGCACCCAGTGAAGATATGAACTCACTACTCAGTCGTAATTGATTAAGCAAGACAAGCTTTCTAACAATTACACCATGTCGAGGTGCCCCTAAATAAGATTGAATCATTCAAAATACTCCATATTATGATACAAATAATGCAGACATCTCAAAAAGTCACTGATCTTACTAAATTATTTAATCTTATTTAGTAAAACGACATAGAATTTATTGATCTTTAGTTTTGGTAAAATGTGAAATCTCGATAATTTGCGGGAGATTATGTTTTTTGCTAACATATTTATTCAAATCTTACAGAATACTATAAAGATTAATTAAAAATGTTATTGAATGCGGATACTGGCTCAGAATGACAAACGGCTGCTTAGAAGATCCCGTTGGCGTGAAATTCTATCAGTGATTACTTGTCTTTGTATATATGTTTTAAATATAAGAGGAAAGCGACGAAAACAGCGAGACAAAACAAGGAGAAATAGACAGGGAGACGGCCGAAATAATTTACTTAAACGACATTAATTAGTTGTATTGTTTCTTTAGGACTAACATTGCAGACACAAATTAAAACGAAAAAAAAATCTGGATAATGAAAACATAAATCAATAAAAACAAAATTTGAAAAGACCGATAATGGCTTAAGTGCCATACATCTAAATTATAGAGGTATATCTCAAAGTTCAAAAAAGAACAATAAATACAAAAAACAATATAAAATATAATTGGTAAATCCCCTTCAATCTGTGGAATTATGTTTTATTCTAAAAAATTGACAATTTTTCATAACAGAATTCAAAATATTATTTTCCGTTTTAGGCAAGAAAGGTTTCAAACACCTGAGAGATTTCTTAAAGGAGAAAATAATTTGCCATTGCCTTGTTTTGTAAATACAACTCAAGACTTAACCAAGTTCTGTATTATTCGAATGAGAGGACGGTGTGAAATTTAGGGAAAAAAGTTCGGTATTGAAAATCAGAATTTAAAGAAGCGAGAAGGATACAAAATGAAAGACGGGTGTAAGGCTTTGATGATTTTGTATGTGGCTCTCATAAGATGAAAAAAGGGATCATATGGGAAATATTTAAAAGTGGTATATAGTAACTAACTGAAAGGCATTTAATCTTAAAAGAAAGAAAGAAATTAAGAAAACGATAATATACTAATGGGGCAAGTAAAGACTAGACTGAAAAATAAATAGTAATAAGAATGGTTGTAAGGGTGTTTTAACGAAGAGAAACTGACGATGTGGTTAAGATGCAAAAGAAGAAGAAGAAAAAGAAGACGAAAAAAGAAGAAGAAAAAGCAGAAGAAAAAGGAGAAGTAAAAGAATAAGAAAAAAGAAGAAAAGAAAAAAGAAGAAAAGAAAAAAGAAGAAAAGAAAAAAGAAGAAAAAGAAGAAGAAAAATGAAGTAAAAAAAGAATAAGAAGAAAAGAAAAAAGAAAGAGAAGAAAAGAAGAAGTAAAAGAATGAGAAAAACGAAAAGGAAAAAGAAAAAGAAGAAAAAAAGAAGTAAAAAGAAAACGAAAAGAAAAAGAAGAAAAAGAAGAAAAAGAAGTAAAAGTAGAAGGAGAAAAAGAAGGAGAAGAATAGAAAAAAGAAGAAGAAAAGAAGGAAAAGAATAACAATAACAAAAAAAGAAAAGAAAATGAAGAAAAAGAAGAAGAAATAAGAAAAAGAAGAAACAAAAATAAAAAAGAAAGAAAAAGAAGTAAAAGAAGAAAAAAGAAGCAAAAGAAAAAAGAAGAAGACGAGGACAAAAGAGGGAAATGCAGAAGATAGGGACATATTAAAAAAGCAAACGACAAGAAAACTATTGTCTAGTCATTTGGAAAATACAGCACCTTAACTGCGGTAAATGGCGGTCAGGAACATAGTCTTCATGAAGTGACATTTTAGAAAGAGAAATATCCAGGAAAAATTATCACCTATGATGGTAAATTGCGGCTATCTATTTGATGACCCGTTTTGACCGGACCAGTTTCTGGTCGACGACTTATCAGACAGTCTGACATTCCCCGTAGAAATCATTTCCGAAAACGTTTTATCATCGCCGGTTGGGATGTCCATGCAGTCATTTATGATGGTGAAAATGGCCGTAAGCCTAATCATAGCATTGTTAACGGCGTCGCTAGTTTTCGGGTGACGTAGGTTTAGCAAGCAGGTCAAATTTCCCACCAATAGAAGCCATTAACAGCAGACTAACTGAAAAGATCTGACACGTAACTAAGCAACACACCGTCTGTCAAGATGTGTACTTAACATGGTAATGAATTGCAGAACATTAAGAGCATACCAAATTTCGTTTGAACCAGAGAATCCTTATTCATAGTATTATTAAGTATAAGTTTTAACATAATTGTATAATAGCTTTCACTGAAAATCGTGCAACAGAGAGTTTCCACAACATTCCATGACTTTTCACAATATTCTAGCTGAATTTAATAATTATGTTGTTTGAAAAGTTTCAATTCGCCTTATATTGTCCAATTCGTCCCATATTCTCCACAACTATTCGAAACTTCCAGTAAGGATGGGAAAAATATTGTTTATGTCTAATTTTTCCTAGTTTCAGATATCTTGACAATATTTAAATATTTTTCTGTTAAGCTATTTCATCTAATGTTCATCTCTTGTCTTATTATTTTCGTTTTTTTTCATTATAAACAAAATCTTGAAGATTCTGGCGTGCATTATGAAGAGATTTGGAATTCAAAATCCCAGATAGTATTAGAAAAGCTTAAGATATTTTAATTATATAATATCAGTTCTAGGGCACCTCGATGTGGTGTAATGGTTATCAAGCTTGTCTCGCTAGAACAATTGCGACTGAACAGTGAGTACCATCCTCACTGGCTGCTCCATACATCTGAGCTACGCTTGGAAAATCACTATATGATATCAGCTCTATAAATATATATATATATATTTTATAAAGAGACGAGTAGGAAGTAGAACAGAAAATAAAATAAACTACAGCTGCTCGAAATGGCAATAAGAAAAGGAAAAATATAGAATCAGCTGACTGGTCTTCGTTCTTCAGACATCAGTCTTGGATCAAAGAATTAAAATATTGTACACGCTGACTAAAAAGGAAAGAATGGATAGAGGATAAAATTACACCAATATCAAAACTACTCGATGTCCTCAAAAATTGACCTAATTTAAATTATGAATACCTGAGTAACGACATATCTCAGGTAAATGAAATTAATTATTCATGTTACACGATAAAATATTTATTTCTCAAAATTCGAACAAGATATTCAAAGGAATGTAGATTTTATAACCGATTTCAAAAAGCTTCCAAAATGTTCAATATTCGCACGACCTTTGACGGTAGTTCGGCCTCTGCCTAAACCACTGTAGCATATATTGCGTATCATTCTCCAGGGCCTCAATGTGCATTTATCTCAATAAAAAAGATGAATTGGGCATGCCAGTGGTATTGACAATATGCCGTTGGAATAGCCACCACGATCACCAGACTTGACATATTGTGTTTTTTTTTTCTTTGGGTTTGTGGGAAAGAACAGATCTATATTCCCCTCTTCGTGCAAACCTAGAGAAACGTAAGCAGATAATCGCTGAGGCGGTGGAGAATGTTACGAAAGAAATGCTACAGCATATTTGGCAGGAGCTGGTCTACCGACTTGATGTGCGTCGTGTCACAGGCGGTGTGCATACTGAACATTTTTGAACTTATGCGAAATCGGTTATAAAATCTTCATCGCTTTGCATATCTTGTTCGAATTTTAATAAAGAACTTACTGTTCAACATGAAGGCGATTTGATTTCGTTTGCCTGGGACATGCAGTGCTCAGATATTTACATTTTAAATGATGTCAATTTTTGTGTGGACATCCAATATATTGACACAGGCATACTTAAAATCAGATTGCACTAACAAACAAAAACTATTATTTTCTATACACAAGGATGTCTATTGTGATTTAATATGAATTGACTCAAGAACTTTTAAATGATAGAATTTATCAAAAAAATATGTGAATATATCCCCACGGAAGTATGATGTGCAGAGACAATTTTTTACGTGATTTTCTGAGACCACAAAAACAGAATTACCGGAACAATTATACGAAGAATTCAGTCGACGGTCCCAAAGTAATATTTATTTATTTTTTAAAGCCTTTCACCCCAAGGCGGCAATGCCACTAGCATGAAAGGGATTACAGAGAGTAAAAGTAAGAGTAAAGACGGGTGTTTGAAGAAATCATAAAGAGAAGGACAATGATCAAGATGTCGATTGACATTACATTTAAATTTTTGAATATGATAGTTATCAGGGAAGCAAGTAAGAGGAAAGGAGTTCTGTGACACTATTTAGGGTTGCGTGAAAAAAAAGAGGCGAGAATTAATTAAGGTGATAAGAAGCTATCACGAAAAGACACTGTGCGATGTTATTTTTTCTAACAAAGAAAAGTGGTAAAGATTTTATTTTCATTAGCGAAGAAAGTAAGATCTAGGATCTGTCGGATTTAATTTCATTTATGTTACGACGGAGCGAATAAAAGATAGCCGTCTGCCCATGGCAATAATGAAAATCTCAAATTGGTCAAGTGGCCTACAAAACAGAATGCTACGAGATAATATTAATCAGGTCACGCACTGACGAGAAAAATAACAGCTGGACCCCACACAAGTTAAAAAGAAGGAAATATTAAACCATTAACTATCTGCGGAGATATTATTTGAGAAAAAAAACCTGTTTTATGTCAGAGTTGGCCATGATAGAAA
Source organism: Acanthosepion pharaonis (assembly GCA_903632075.3). Lineage (NCBI taxonomy): Eukaryota > Metazoa > Mollusca > Cephalopoda > Sepiida > Sepiidae > Acanthosepion > Acanthosepion pharaonis. Next base: position 852,947 of record CAHIKZ030005269.1, on the reverse strand, counting down.
AATTATTTTATCGGAACAGATAATTGGCGACAGAGTGCGAAAAATCATTGACCGACATCACTGATTATTTGACCAAAATCTCGTTGACGAATTCCAGACGACGTTCGGTCAAGGTAAGAGTCGTGTGAGGTCTGCCCGTGGAAGAGAAAGAAAAAGAAAAAAAAAAGGAAAGAAGATGATTTTTTTCCTTTGAGCGAAAATTCAAACATCCACGCTGCTGAGCGTTCATTGGCTGAAGGGTGGCGTGAGCGATAGGCGAAGGTAAACTATGAAGAAGGAGGGGAGGCCTGTTGACGCCCCCTGAAAGAATTGGTGTGAGATGCCACTGTGAGAGAGAGGGGAACCTGTTGACGCCCTCTGAGGGGATTGGTGTGAGATACCAATATGAGAAAGGAAGAATTTGGGAGGACGATTCCCTTAAAGTAGAAAGTAAGAACTTCCAAAAATGGAAAGAAAGAAATTTTCCTGACCGAAAACAAAGAATATCCTTATTGTGGATTTAGAATTATCAAGGAACCTCAAACCCCGAAAACCCAACCCGGTTTTGGTCGGCATCCATATAAGCAGAGTCGCAGCAAGTGACCGGCAGTTAGAGTTGTGTTGGAGTCACAGACAGGAAGGCAGTTGCAGAGTTGAGCTGTGAGCTCTGAGACCCGCCTCGCAGAAAGCTGATTTAAGATCCACGCATTCTCGACCTCAACTTCTAACACCACCACAAGTTTTACGAATATCGCCTGAAGATACACCAAAAACCAGTTTCTTGAAAAAAACGACTTAAGATGTTAAGACTCGCCTAACAAACACAAAGTGTCACGTATCCATGTAAGCGGGTTGGGAGAAAGAAGCAGTCCTGTAAACAGCAACCAGTTATAAAATATTGTTGTCCTTTTTTTGCATATTTGAACTTTTCAAGTTGTTACTTTATTTTCTTTTACATATACTTGTGCGGTATTACCCTTGTTCAGATTCGACTTGCATTGCGGCCCGGTGACTGATTGATTTCGTCTACCTAAGATCAAATCACAACGTGGGTAGGTTAGACTAGAAATCAAAGCAGTTACTTCGGTAACCAGACGTTGGAGGCGAGCTGGGAACGACAAGGCTGATGCCGAATCTAACCAGATTCCCATCCGAATCAGCAAAAGGTTAGAACGTCGCATTTGGTGCCACGACCAATACCAAGTGACATTAGTCGTCACAGGATAGAACGGTGACGAGGCAGACAGACGGGGTGACGTCACAGTTCCACTATCGAGTAGTGAGAGAGAAGCTTTCGGAGTTGAAGAGGCGTATAGATTTGGCATATGATACGCAATTCTCTTAACAAAAAGGCAGTACTACATGCGAATAGCAAATTGAATATTTCAAAACCAAGAGAGAAGTAGAATTATTTAAATATCTAGGATGTGATTTAACAGAGGATGGGAATGTGAAACCGAATTTCGAAGGTGCACTGGGATAGCGAAATGTGCCATTCGAAAAGCAAGGAAAGTCTTTAAAAATCGGGAAAAATTCCCCGGAAACAAAGAAAATAATACTGAACTGTTATGTAATATCAGTCCATCAAATATGCCAGTAAAGGCTGGACAATGTCGTCTCAAATTTAGAAACGATTTGCTGAGAAGACAAGGTACTGATTATTTGAGCAAAGACAAAGTTTTAAGGAAAATGGAAACAAAAAAACATATATTTCGCATCAGTTAAAATTTCTAGGGAGCATAATGAGAAAAGACAGCACTATTTATATTATTCAAACTATTGTCCTCATCTTTGTCGCCATATTTATTAGGATTCGGCCGTTGTGCGCTCTGGCCTTCTTCTGGTGGTTGGAATGTCGAACTGAACCTTTTATTTCGCTCAATGTGGTAGACTGTTCTAGTTCCACGTGCCGTGTCTAATGGATGTCAGTTATCAGTTATCTCCTGCTTAATTCGCCTCTCCAAGTTCTCCACCGCCTTAAACAGGGATTGAACGCACACTCTTGGTGGAGGACTTGGAGAGGGTATTAAGCAGAAGATAACATAACTGACATCCATTCGACATGGCACGTGGAACTAGAACAGTCTACAGCAGTGAGCCTAATAATGGTTTCAGTTCAACATTCCAACCACTTGAAGAAAACCGGAGCGTACAACAGCCGATACGTTGTAATAAATATGGTGACAAAAATGAGGACAATAATGCGAATAATGTAAATAGTGTACATAATAACTCATCTCAGAAATATAGACAGATACTTAGGGAAAAGGGCTTAGAAAATGTGTTGCTCACATGAATTGAAGACAAAAAGAACAGAGGAAAACAGCACATAACCCAACTAACGAGCATGTGAAAGTGGGTAAACGTCACCTGGCAAAATTACATTATATTTTAAAGTCATTTTAAGATGTGAGTTCTTAGAAAAAATAAAAACGGTATTGATTGATTGCATTATTTTAAAATACCTCAAAGATGTACCATGATTTTTACTAATTTGTATTTTTACTGAAACGCCTTTATATTAAGCACATTATCGTATTTTAACCTTGCTTCGACATTACTTACCTTAACACCCCTCTTCAGTTTTTATTAATACAAACTTCAATCTTAATAAGCTGTATCTTTTCGTTTTCATTTTAAACACACATTTCATCGGCGTCAGCTTGACCGTTTATTTTTATATGAATTTTTATCAATTACTTTGCTGTACATTTCTCCGTTCTGGATATAACTCTATTATATTTTCCTCAAGACAGGTGTCATTTGTTTATTTCAAGTATTCGAAAGTGTGTATCCCTCTCATCAGTGTTATTGCTGTAGTGATCTGAATTGTCAGAGCTCTTCTGAAAAAGTAATTCCGCCATTCGTTTTTCAAGGGTCTTATCATACGTTCTCAGTGCTGTACTGATTACAGGTAAAAGGTTCTTATTTTATTTTCAACATTGCGTTTTTTCATGACAAAGGTCATTTTAATATCTACATATTCACCCTTGTTCCTTCTTATGCATTGATAGGCAGGAACAAATATAAAATTTGTTAAAACTTAATTATTGTTGCTATTGATTTCTTCTTCTTCTTCTTCTCCTCCTTCTTCTTCTCCTCCTTCTTCTTCTCCTCCTCCTCCTCCTCCTCCTTCTTCTTCTTCTTCTTCTTCTTCTTCTTCTTCTTCTTCTTCTTCTTCTTCTTTATTATTATTGCTATTATTTGTGCCGGCAAAAATGGCGGCAATTATTAGAAAATGGTAATAGTGAGATGCAATGAAACAAAATCATTGAAACACTCTACTGAATTTCAATAAAGAGAAGATAGAGAATTTCCAAACTAAAATAGTAGTCAATGAACCGTTTAATTAATCCGTTCCATTAATATTTTTAGACGTTCACTGGTGTCTACGGTTCATTGGCTGCCCCTGATATTATATAAATCGATTTTGCTCAATATATGTTCATGTTAAAAATGGTATGTGTTTAATGTAACAGTGAAACGTGAATATCTCACGAATGAAATAATATTAGCAACAGAGAGACAAAGATGGCGGCAAATATGGGGACGACAAAGCCTATTTCAAGACAAAACTCGTCCAGTCTTATATAAACAGCCGAGTATGAGAATGAAGGAACTATCGTAACAAAATAAAGCAAAGCACCTGTATCAATTGGAAACCTCAACTTGATTGCCCAACTCATGAAACCAATGATAGAGCTACAAGGGAAATTATGGCCCAATTGTTTCGTTCCTTTTTTTCTCTTTCTCGTTCTTTGTTTTCTTTTCTTTTGCAATTTACAATTTCAACATATTCTTAAGGCCGTTTCTCTGAGTTCCCCCTCTGATTAGACTCTTATATATTTGAGATATTTCTCTTGGTCTGTATTGAATAGAAATAGTAAATTTAATCAATCACCATACAACGTTTAACAATGTTTAACGTTAAATTTATCAGCTCGGAATGTGGAAATAGCTCGCCGATTTCAATCCCGATCGAGTTTGTTCCTCTCCCTTTGAACCGATGTAAAAACGCATAGATTTGCTCTTCTCCTCCCAGCCTTGGATAAGGTATATTCTGACTATAGAACCATGAAATTATCAATGAAAATACAACCTACTATTTTTCCAAAGAAATCATATCAATTCATTGATAACACAGAAAATAAATATGTGAACAGTCAACATTATCTCATACCTGAAAGGACATGACATCGAAAAAATATGATCGGGATATTCAGTGAGTATTAACAGGTTTCTGGTGATTTTCATTCATTTCTTGTTTCTGCTTTTAGAAGCCAGTTTCATTTACCATAAACTCTGTAGAACAATAAACCGTCTTTACAGTTTTTAAAATTCATTATTATTTTTTTATTCAAAGTACATTCTATGGAAGAACTTAATATTTCGATGTAAATAAGTAAAATATATATCTATTGATATCGTAACATAATTTATTTTCATATTTTAAATCAGGATATATTTGCATCAAGGTGTTCTTTTTTCTTGCTTTTCATTCTTTTTCGGACCGAAAAACGGGAGAAAAAACAATATTGTAATTGTTATGACCAAGTAAATGGTTAAGTAATAACAATAATCAGGTTTGCAGAGATATCGTATATTAAACAGTAAGTACACCAGAAGAGTATTACACGATTAGTGAGGGTGTATCGAATGAACAAGAGCTCAATCTATGCACTGTTAATAATTAACAGTCCCCCCCACAGGGATGTATGTGGCACAAGACCGAGTTTGCCGTGGGTTATCCGAGCCTATAGGCTTGGCCAAAAATATTCTCTCCGTACCCGCCTAAACGGGTTCAGGGAATACCCGGACGAAACTCTCCTTCGGCAAAGCCTCGTCCTAGTTCCCTCTGCTCAAGGCAGAGTGATCGACAGTAATGAACAATCTATTCACAATTAATATTTAACAGCCCCCCTCACGAGGGATGTATGTGGCACAAGGCCGAGTTTACAGTGGGTTCTCCGAGCCCGTAGGCTGGGCAATAAATATTCCCTTAGAACCCGTATAAATGGGTTCAGGGACTGTCTACCTCCCCGGATGAAACTTTGGCATTCGCCGAAGCTTCGTCCGAGTTCCTCTCGGCAGAGAGTTCGACAGAAATGAACATTATGAAATGTACAATTTCCAACAATTATTTTCTATGTTTATACGTTCTTTTTATAAAAGGAAAGTATAAGCATAAAAAAAATGTCTTAAAATAATTGTCAAACTTTGTCCATTTCATAATGTGTGACGTCATTTATTTACATTTGAATACGCATCGAGCAGATATGAATGTACGAGACAAAATCATGGAGAATTGTAGTTTGAAAACAGTAAAACCAACTTTGCTAACTGAAAAAACTCCTCTGTGGCTTAACCGGTAAAGCATGTTATGCTATATGTCGGTTCTGTATAGGATACAGGTTCGATTGCTGACACATATTTTCGATGACAATTTCTCGAACATTCAGGCCGGTAAATTATGTTAATACTGCTTATTATAAACAGAGCATTTACTTAAATATTTGTATCCATAAAAAGAACGTATAAACATAAAAAATAAAAAAGTAAGATTAAATAATCTAAATCAAGAAATAATTGAACAAATTAAGTAAATAAACAAATTAAAAACTACGAATACTCACGTAAACATAAGTGAACGTAATAATAAAAATCAAGAAGAAATAATAAAATAATCAATGATAAATATTTAGTAAAACATCACTGCATTCAGATCCACCGTTATTTCTACTGAAGAGACGATATTAGAAACATAACCGTTATCGCCCAACCAATAATCATTAAAATAATACAACAGACCTTCTACCCATAATGCACCATTGAGTAGCATATATAAATAGTTGAGTCAAAACATAGCAACAATGGGCTGCGTGAAGTTCGATGTGATCCACAGACAGACTGTTTCTTTGTATCACAGCTGATCAGAGTGGCTAGACGTCCGGTTATCTTTAGCTAATATCAAAACCCGACTGACGCCAATTCAGTCGGGGATTCTACCACTAAGCCGTTGGCACAATGCAGGCGTGAGGGTTAATTGAAGCGTATTTATTTTTAGATAAACACACGGTGACTGAGAGAACTCCATTCGATTTACCGAAGAGTCATGCATTATTAGCCGTAATAGTCACTGTTTACAAACCCACACTTCCTCACCAGATATATATATATATATATATATATATATATATATATATATATATATATATGTAAGCAAATGTAAATGGATATAGATCCGACAGAATGAAGAAAAATTTGGAAAAAACAAACAAAAATCCTTAAATGCAATTATGTTGTTTGCATTTTTGTTTGTTTTTTCCAAATTTTTCTTCATATATATATATATATATATATATATATATATATATATGTGCAAGATGGCCATGGTTTTGCAAGTATGTGGAATATGTACATTTTGAGTTTGATTACTCTTTAATGCTGAGACTTTGCTGAAGTTCAAGTGTGACAATTTTTTTGCTCACTATTTTATAGTTTGAAACTAATAAATTTTGGCTGATCCCTTGTTACTCCAGTGGTCCGTGCTCTCCACAGGTATTACCCCTATTTTGGATGAGTTAGGGTTGCAACTGAATATACCTTCAGCGATGTGTAATAAAAGAAAATTTTACGTACCTGCATAGATATACCCAAGCAAGAACTTAGAGATTTTATGACGCAAAAGTATCTCTTGATGTTGAGGCGAATAAAGGACCCACACATTATTAATTAAATATATTAAACCCTTTGGTGTTGCAAGCTGTAAGGTGCAGACATACTATTTGGTAAATTTGATTGGATTCCCTCTGTCTTTTCTATAAATATGTTCATGGTCATTGTTCAGTTGAATGTACCTCTACGGTACCTAAACTTTTTTAAAACTTTAAGTGCAGTACTAAATTGGTGCTAAGGTCTTATCATTTTACATTTCAAATAGCAAGTGGAACCGTAAGTTCTATGGTAATACTTTCTTCTCTTGCAGTTCTAGCTTGTGGATTTCTCTTCGAGTTTCTTAGTTAATGATCAACTGTGGTCTTCAAAAATGTAAAAGCAATATAATTCATTATTTCTGTTTCTTAATTCTTGTTCATTTATTTTTCTCTCACTTTAATAATGATTTTTTCATATTATCTTACATGTGCGTCTTATACGTTTATTGTCATTCTCAATATTGAAATAAAATAAATTGTATTAACATGTTCAGGGAATGACGAAAATGTTATTTGATCATTTGTAGGGGTTGCAATTTCTTTGAGTAAGTGTCTTACTACGTTACATTTATTTGAACATGAACAAATAAAGAACACTATTTTGCTGATATCGATAGTGGTTTGGTTTAGTTAACCTTATGTCAGGCATTGCTAATTATCTTTCATTTACCTACCTCTTGATTTTTGTATTTCTGTCAAATGATATTTATACGTCTACCACAGTTTATCTCATTGTCAGTATTCCTCAAATGAAATTTCTTGGCCTCGGACAAAATTAGACGTCGTTCGTTTTGCATGCATATTTATGGATCAATTTTGCTGAAATCCAGTATAATATGCACGTAAAAGATTTACAGGTTGAATAATTCATTTAATGAATAAATAAGACCGGAGTTATTTAAATACGATGATAGCGAAATACTAACCGTACTTTATTTTAAATACGTGCACATGTCCGATACTACGAACTTTAATGGTTCGATATTCTGTTAATCAAAGTAAAATTATGGCGACATTTTGATTGGTTTTAAGCAATTATTTTGGTTAGATGACTGCCGATCCATATTACAGAGACAAGACGTTTACATGGACTACCTTATTTAAATCAAATCAAAGTTTTATCAAATCAAGTTGATCTATATTTAATGTACTTATGTATTTGACTTTCTGTCCCTTCATGAACGCGCTTGACGGAATAGATATAGATGTTTAATCGGTGAATCGTGATTAAACTTCGGCTGGCATTTAATTACTAGGAATAGAAATGGAGAAATGATGAATGCCTCTTTTAGCCCAGCCTTTGCTTGAGAGCCTTTAAGCCTTTTTTGGAATTCTAACTCAGAAGATGTCAGTTTCTGAATTAATTCCTCTCCCGTTTTCAGCCGAGATATATGGAGGCATTTGAATAGGTGCTCTGCTGCGGCGATCATTGAACTGATGATGATGATGATGACGACGACGATGATGACGACGACGACGACGACGACGACGACGACGACGATGATGATGATGATGATGATGATGATGAAATAACAACTTTGAATTTGAAACCAGCTTCCTGAGGGATGAGCTCAGTCACACCTATCGGTTCTGCGATCTAATCTTGAGCAATTACTGGTTTACGGTGAATATAACATGTACCTCGTATCAGGGAATCTACATTAAAACCAGCATTCTATTTATTTATATATTTGCTGTGATATAGGTAGTGGGAAGCGTGGTAAATAAACTTAAGTTATTAAATTTATTAGTGAGCAAGAAAAATTTAAAAAAAAATGTTTGTATTTAGGCAAAATTACTTTCCGAGCAAAAATAAACCTTTTAATCATTCCCTACCTTTATCCTACTTTTCATAGATTGCTGTCTTATTTGTTCAAGATCTTCAAGGGAGACAACCATATACTTTTTGTCTATTAAGTGATCGTCTTGCTTCGATTTTATCTTGAAATAGTCTTTGTCGCCGCCATCTGTGTTGTTCTGTTGCTAATCGTTTTCTTCAGAGATATTTCTATTTGATTGCTATATTTAACCTAAAAATATGCTGAGCAAAAAGCGATTTATATCATACGAATATTAATCAATGAGTCATAGTTACCATTGTATGTCGAAAAAATATAAAGTGAACGTATTAAATAAACAGTTGATTGGCCTGCATTTTCGCTGCGAATTATTTACCTCCTCTTTATTGAAACTCAGTGAATTGTTTCAAAGCAGTTGTTTCATTGCATCTCACTATTAAAACTTTCTAATAATCTCTGTCATTTTTTGAGAGCACGGGTACACTAGTAATAATAATAATGTCTAAAATTAAGTCTGAATTTTAGAATTAAGCTTGGGGTGGATTAGTGGAATTATGAACAAGTACCGTGTAAATGAGCAATGTTATCACTGCAGAAAATAGTAAATCTGTAATCAAAGTCAACGCCTTTAAAACTCACTAACATTAAAGTGTTTTTTTTTTCTCACGAGAAGCGACGCTTGCTAAAGGATTTATTTATATATTATCAAAACCTTTGTGCAATTTGTAAATATACTATCAAAATATTGTTAAACATTGATAAATACTGTATATTTTCTTTTCTTTTTCTTATCTGAAATCCTTCTAATCTGAAAGTGTTGTAAAAACAACAACAACAATAATAATAATATTAATAATAATAATAATTAAAAATATCGTGATCAAAGATCACAAGAACAAAATGTACTTTCTTACTGACATGGCAATCCCTGCAGATTGTAATATGTCTTTGAATATCTTTAACTATCAAACTTTAAAGAACTTGAAGTGGAAATCAAAACTATGTAGTAAAAAAGGACAACAACAATTCCAGTTGCAGCCCTCGGATTTATTGAAATATTTTAAAAATATGGTACTCCCAAATATCGTTCACACATTACGAAGAGCGTTATCTTTGTAAGATGCTTGTGATCTTATTTTTTTGTCTTTTATATACAAAATAAAAATGAACAGTGGTAACTGTCTGAGTAATTTCGATTATTTAACATTAAATGTAAATTCACTGTAGAACTAAATATCAAGCAAGAAACTATAATAATGAAAATGCACTACAGTGATTGCAGTAACGAAACACTATAAAAGAAAACAAAGCATTTTTTTTTGTTTTGCTTTGTTTAAAGCTAGCTTCCAATACTGGCGAAAATAAACCGCAAGAAAATATAAGAAAATAGGAAAGATATCTAATGTTCTGTATCAAAAATTTAATCGTTTTCAACCGTCACCTCACAAATAGCTTTATTAAAAAATTCTAAAGGCTTCTGATCATGGGTGTAGGTACTACGACTACTACTGGTTTCACTGTCTTTGCGTAATTCATCACGTTCTGTTCCATCAAAAATAGGTTTAATGCCACATTTAAACATATGCAATTCTTTAAGTTATTACATGTTACAAAAAGTTATCCGCCCACTGGCAAAATAGTGTAATGATGATCATTTTCCTTCTTTGTATAGGTTCCATTACATAATCTGGTTCTCTCATTGACTTGTTACAGTTTACTCGCAGGTTCAACCTAAATAACTTATTCCTAGGTACAAATAATCGCTGATATTGACACGTCAATTCACCAGGAATAGCAAGTAACTGGAATTTCTATTCGGTCACGCCATTTTGAATTGCTTCAGTTTCACTTGGTTTACTGATCACAACACAGAAGTTTTCCTAAAAAATTATAATTGAGTTTTATTGATGGACATTAATAAATACATCTGTTGGAAAAATTCTCCGATCACTACAATTTCAACCAGTTGAGGGTAAACCGTTATCTTGCTTGCATAACCGTATAAACTGTGCCTATTACTTAATAATCTGTAACGCTCTACATTGAGTGGATCTTGGGTATTGTTCAGGCTGAAGATTATTGTAAAAAATAAATGCGTTGGCAGTCTCTTGCTATCAGAGACAAAGTCTCGTGTCATGGTCACTCTTGCTTGAAAAGATTGTTTTAAAAGCTCTGACGGCCATAAAAGCTTTAGATCTTATATCAGATATTAATAGAAATTCATTGATATTCCTTATTTGGTCAAGTAAACAAAATATGTTCTTTTCATGCATTTGTAACAAATTAATATATGCTTAATAGTTTCTTTTCTTAATGATTAGCATTCATATTCTACGGGATATTTTATCCCCATTGATAAAATCAGCACATATTTTACGAAGAAAACTTCCAAGTATGCATCTGTTTAAATAAGTCTATTCCACATATGAGGTAATGTTGGATATTTTTATGTACGAACACACACACACATACATACATACATATATATATATATATATATATATATATATATATATATATATATATATATATATATATATTCGTTTGACAATTCGTATGGATAATCCCGAAGAAGATATAAATCCAAAGAGAACTCAATACAAGAACAGAGAAAATAATAATGACCTATTTCAATATATATATATATATATATATATATATATATATATATATATATATATCGGTTGAAATAGATCTATTCTCGATATGAGATAATTTTGGATGTTTTTATGTACTAATTTATTTGCTCTTTAATAGTTACACTTGGATTATATACAAACCTTTTATTACCTTCACTATATATATATATATATATATATATATATATATATATATATATATATATATATGTGTGTGTGTGTGTGTGTGTGTGTGTGTGTGTGTGTGTGTGGGGGGGCTTAATCTCTGATATTGTTCGCAAAATATGAAGTCAATACTATGCAGGATGTCATTGATATTAATTACTTTGCCAGCCTTATGGTTGTCATATTTCCCTTTTAACGCTATGACGTAAAGCCTGCTATCATCATTATCATGATTTCTAACTTATCTATCTCAAACTTTTGTCATCACCCCCTAACTCCTCTCCAACAACATCCATGACTAACCACCTAAGTAACTTCGTGTTACAACACACCCACCATTAGTTATTTACCAGCATTACCACAGCATTCTTTCCTTTGATAGCTCCCAACATCGTTACTACTATTACAATCTTGGCCTCAGTCCTGACAACGTCGGCAACAATAATCAGATATGGGTGGGATTGGCTTTCTGTGACATGACTAGTTTTACATAATTCACTTAAATTTATCAAAACATCGTCAGTAAGTATACAATGCATATATAAGAAGTGAAGCGATGACAGGCTGCATTCGGTGCATTTGACTTGTATGCTCAAAATAAGTAGTGGTGCGCCATGGCTAATCAAGATTAGAATTTTGTAAGTTACATTTGAAGTACGCCGGCAATTGCTACCTTTCTACAACAGACGTCTTTTCACAACGTCTTCGATCTGAACTTTGGTCTGTTGAATAGGAACATTACAATGCCATTCTAGCCAGAGTAATGTCAACAAATAAAGTTTTATGTCTTGTGATTAGTGCTGATTTCCTGAATGAATAAATGTTAGTTTAAAATAAGTTAACAATTCAAGCCATTTTCCTAATATATTTTTATGGTCCGGTCCCTTGTACCACGGTGATAGTCCAAGGTAGAACCAATAAAGAAGAACTCGAACACGTATATGGAATAACACAGATATATTACAAACAGGAATATATACACAGAAGTAGAAAGTGTTAGTACGAACAATCAGGTTTAGTAGTAATTGTCTGAAACGCAACTCTGTTTCGGACTGCCTCTGACTCGACTGACTCGCTCGCTCTGACTGACTGACAGACTTCTGACGTTCTTCACTCCAGACTTCAGACTGAACAGCATTTAGTCATCCCCCAACGAGGGCATCATGTGGCAGAAGGCCGGTTTAATGTGGGATCTCCGAGCACGTGGGCTCGGCCAAAAATATGCCCTTTGAACCCGTATAAACGGGTTCAGGGTCGGTTTACATCCCCGAAAGAGACTCCGCCCTTTGGCGTAGCCTGGTTCGGGTTCCCCACCCCCGCCCGAAGGCAGAGAGTTCTACCGATCAGCCGGTCAGCTGGTCGCCCGATTTCGGACTGAACTCCCTGCTTCCTATTGAGGCGCAGTATTTATTACGTATGGAATAGTCCATTATGTCATTATGGGTAAGGTCCCATAACAAAACAATTAACAAATGACATAAAATCAATAATCAACCAATAAATAATAAATAAATCAAATAAACTATTTATTCAAGAAGACAAATCATCAACAATTTTTAAAATGGAACCTACAAAATATAACAAATTAATCGACAAAGATCTACATAAGTTTTATAAAACCACCAAAAATGAACCAGAAAATAATATGAATAAAGAAGCAAAAACCATAGCAAGATAACTAAAATTAGATAAAAGAATTAAGGAATGAATCAAAGTAGCAAAAATTAAAATGAAAGATCATAAGGATAATTTTCTAAACAAAACTACATGTAGAGTATTAAAACTCACAGAAGTAGTATAGGAAAAATAACTAAACAAATACAAAAAATATGGTCGAAATCAAATTTATTTATTGGTTCAACAATATTACGAACAGAAATAATTGCTTTTTTACACAAAGTGATATAAAAGGCTTTTCTCAATCTATTACCAGTGTGACACCATTTAGAGTTGCTTGCAAGAAAGAAGAAGAAAAAAAGAAAAGAAAAGGCGTGAATTAAATTTAGGTGATAAGAAGCCATCACGAAAAGGACACTAAGCGATGTTATCTTTTTTCTAACAGAAATGTGCTAGAGGTTTTTATTCTTATTAGCGAGGAAAGTAGGGACGCGGATGTGTCGGATTTAAATTAATTTATGACAACGATAATGAAAATTTCAAGTTGGACGAGACCCCTACTAAACAGAAACTGGGAAATAAAAATTAATTAAGCACGCACTGACCTAAAAGCAAAATGCCGCTGGAACTCCCACAGGGCGCTGGAAGATAAAAATTAATTAGGTCAAGCTTGACCGAATCCGAAATGTCCGTGGAACCACCTCCATGTCATTTGGGAAAAAAACACCTGTTTATTATCAGGGCTGGCTAGGATAGCAAAATTATTTTATCAGAACGAATAATTGGCACCAAGGTGCGATGCGTCTAATTGACCACCCACTTCTGTGGCGAAGATCCCAGATGATAAAGTCCAAGTGACATTTGGCTAAGATAAGAGTCCAAAGGTTTGTTGTCGGGCAGAAGGAAAGAAAGAGAAAGAAAAGAAAAAGAAAAAAAGAAAGAGGAAGATAATTTTTTTTCTTTGAGCAAGAATTTTTAAACCAAGGCTAGTCTGGCCACACCCACGCCGCTGAGCGCCCATTGACTGAATGGTGGCGTGAGCGTTAGGCGGAGGTAATCATGTGAAGAAGGAGGGGAGGCCTGTTGCGCCCCACTGAAGGGATAAGTGTGAGATGCCACTGTGAGAGAGAGGGGAAACCCGTTGACACCCTCTGAGGGTATGGTGAGATACCAATATGAGAACAGAGGAAGGTGGGAGGACGAAAAGACTTCCAAAAATGGAAAATAATAAATTTTCCTGACCGAAAACAAAGAAGTGGATTGTGTATTTAGAATTATCAAGGAACCTCAAACCCCGACAAGCCCACCCCGATTTCGGTCGGCCTCCATATAAGAAGAGTCGCAGCGAGTGAAAAGCAGTTCGAGTTCGAGTTCGAGTTCCAGTTGAGAAGCAGTTGCAGTGAGCTGAGAGCTCTGAAGACCCGCCTCGCAGATAGCTGACTTGAAAGATATTCACGCAATTTCGAACTCAACTTCTAATCAAGAACAATTTATTTTTGAAGAACGACTTAGACTCACACGACCAAAACAAGTTTTACGAATATCGCCTGAAGATACACCAAGAACCAGTTTCTTAATAAACAAACAAAGTTAACAAAGTTAAGACTCGGCTAACAAACACAAAGTGTCACGAATCCATATAGCGTGTTGGGAAGAAGTCCTGTATTCAGCAACCAGATATAAAATATTGTTAATTTTTTGAACACATTTGAACTTTTAGAGTTATTACTTTATTTTCTTTGACATATACTTGTGTGGTGCAACCCTTGGCCGGACTCAGCTTGCATTACGGCCCGGCGACTGATTGATTTTGTCTACCTAAGATCAAATCACAACGTGGGTAGGTTAGACTAGAAATTAAAACAGTTACCTCGGCAACCAGATTTTGGAGGCGAGTTGGGAACGACAAGGCTGATACCGAATCTAACCAAATTCCCATCCAAATCAGCAAAAGGTTAGAACGTCACATTTGGTGCCGCGACCAATACCAAGTCACATTGGTCGTCACGCGGCCAGGCAGACGTCACGATTGGCGCAGCGACACCGGGGGACGTCACACCAGATATATATTAAATAAATTGTTAAATTTATTAATACAACACTTAAAAAACGAAATACGAAGAATTAGCTATACATATTTATTGTATAAAATCATTATTGTGCCACAACAATAAAATATAGCAATCATAATAATCTAACGTATCAATGGGCAATTACGATGGTGCAGATTGTGAATTTATAGGGATATATATAATACATAATTTATCAAAAGCCACTAATACATAGCATGTAAGTTTATATAGAGATGATAGTTTATTAATTGTAAGAAATTGTGATAGGAGACTATAGAAAATATAAGAAAAACATTATAGAAATATTTAAAAATTAGGAATTACTGTAGACATGAAATCTAATTTAAAAATAGTAAATTTTCATGACATAACATTTAATTTAAATAATCATACATGAACACCATATAGGAAATGAAATAATAATTCCATATTTATAAACAAAAATTCAAATAACACATTTAATGTATTTAACCATATACCAATATATATACAATATAATATGGAGAAAATAATAAATAAAAATTGTTAAATAATTAATAAAATAGCAATTACAATGAAACAAACGTAAAATAGAAATAATAATTGTAATTTTTTTAAATAAAAAGAAACTACTCACTTAATAATAAATGTCTAACTAATAATATATAAAGCAAATGTATCAAATAACATGAACACAGAAGAAGGAAATTATATAGGAGCAAGTGAAGCAATATTTAAGGAAATGATTTAATAAAAGCAAACTATCTTTTAAAATAAATAGCAACGTAAATTGCACAACGTTCACAAAAAGCATAAAATATATCAACTAAAATTAAATGGGGAAATCTTAACAATACCACATATAATATTAATAATAGAAAATGTAGACTGTGTTTAGAAGAAAAAAATCGTAGAATTAATTTCAGTAATCAAATTAAATTATTAAAACAGTAAAATGAATTAATGTGTAAATGAAGACATTTTACTAAATGCTTAAAGTGCAACTTAAATTCTTATATAACATAATATAA
Source organism: Acanthosepion pharaonis (assembly GCA_903632075.3). Classification (NCBI taxonomy): domain Eukaryota; kingdom Metazoa; phylum Mollusca; class Cephalopoda; order Sepiida; family Sepiidae; genus Acanthosepion; species Acanthosepion pharaonis. The sequence continues at coordinate 836,953 of CAHIKZ030005269.1, read as the reverse complement.
TAAATAAAACAGAAAATAATATAAAATTAAATAATAATATAACATGATATACAATACAATACATACAAATATATTAAGACAAACAAAGATATACTAAAAATATAAACAATAATGAAAAATAAAAATAAAATATACATTTGAAAATTATACAATTGAAAAATAATTACGCTTATGCATTACAACATATACAAGTGAAAAACAATTACGTTTATGAAGGAACACACGAGATCATGTAAAAACATAAAAATGTGCTCATCCGTAACGCAGTTAAGAAAAAGAAACAATATAAAAATTAAAAAGAAACGGATATTCATTACAATTGGAAATATTATATATATGTTCTAACCCCTTAAAAAGTGGACCTAATGTCAGTGCCGAGGAAAATTACAGTTTTAAGTAATTATTTGTATATATAAAAAATTGTATATATATATATATATATATATATATATATATATATATGACTTTTATATTATATTCTTACTCTGTCCTGGATTATAACCATGTAATATCAGTGTTTGAACCTAATATATATATATATATATATATATATATATATATATATATATATATATATATATATATATATATATATATATATAATCACATCAGTAAGGCAATAACGCCTATATGGCGGAAGATCTTACTGAGTGTTAGAGAGTATGAGGAAAGAAAATATTATCAATGAAAGAGAAAAATGAAGGCATAAGATTTAAGAAGATGGAAGATAACGAATGACATTGTATTCACAATTTTGAGGTTCAAACTTGACTGGAAAAAATAATCCTACATAGAATTCCATAAGCTAGAAGTTCGATCAAAGAATCTAATTCAATAGAACTCACGGTTAGTTATTGCCATTTCTAATGCAAAATGAGAAGACCTTGCTACCAACCATATACTGTCCTTAAATTCAGAATGTCTGGATACCATGGAGGAGAGTTCATTATAACAATTACCACGAAAATATTTTTGAAAAAGCAAAGGGAAAATACATTATAGCATTGGAAACTGACTGAAGACGAGGTGTCAGTTATGGATCAATGATATTGCAGATTCTTCTTATCTTATCAATAATCTCTAAATATATAGCAGGAGGTTCTGACATGATGTGGCAGCAATATTAAAAAAAATAGCAAATTGTAGAATTATAGATATGTATGATAGATTCTTGTGAGAAAAGTTTTTTTTTAGCACGGCACAGTAAACAAATTTGCCTAGCAGCGTGTCTAGCAATTAATTCAAAATAATCTTTTCACATCAAGTCAGCGGAAAAAAAGTTAGTCCAAGAAAAAGCCATTCGTTACTCTCCTGGAAGTTTGCATCTGTCATGCTGATGGAATGCAAAAATAATGGTTCTCACACACGATTAAAAGATAACAGTTTCGTTTTGCAGGCATTAAAAATAAGACGCTATTCTTTGCCCCAGACAACAACTGATTGTATATCATTTTAAGATTAGATCATTGCTACAGTTCGTGCTCGATTAAAAAATTAGAGACACAATTTTACATCCTCAAAATAAAACATTTATTCTTCAAATACATCGTTTCTATTATTTCTTTATTACAACTTTCTCCAATCATTCTATAATGATCTATTATGTCATTTTCTTAGACATTTCGTGTGTTTTGTTGCGATAAAGATTGTGAAGTAGTTTACAAATATTTTGACATTCAAATGGTTTCGTAAAGATCGGAAAACAAGTCAGAAGAATACGGTTAGTGCTGGAGAGTTTCCCATTTCAACACATAAAGATTCTGCAAAATCTGTTTTGCAACATGTGGTCTCGTGTTGTAAAGGTGGAAAATGACACATTTTTGATTTGCCAAGATCTGCCGCTTTTCGTCTCTGTTCAAATGGAGAAATGAAGCTGAATCTTCGTTTTATTACACATCATTTCATGCAGAATGAGTTCATCAGCGTTGGAAGATAGGAACACATATATGTGTGTGCATATGTGTCTGTTTTTGTGTGTGTTTACCTAAAATATACGTAAACAAATTCCTACGAAAAATCAATGCTACGCTACTTTTAAACACCACAAAGAAAAGTTCTAATTCTAAATAAAATTGTAATATTCATTATAGCAAATAAAATAGAAGAAACTTAAAATATATGAAGCAGATATTCGAAATAAACAAAAAAACAATTTAATAATATGACTGTATAAATAATCCTAATCTATTTTTTATTTAAACACCCTGACCCACTCCCAGAAAAGCACTAAGCAATAAACAGGGAAGGATAGGTTTCACCTTCTTCTCACTTCATTAACTTATAATGAAACACTATGTCTTTCTCTCTCTATCATCTATCTATCTATCTATCTATCTATCTATCTATCTATCTATCTATCTATCTATCTATCTATCTATCTATCTCTCTCTGTATATATATATATATATATATATGTGTGTGTGTGTGTGTGTGTGTGTGTGTGTGTGTGTGAAGCGAAGTACATGTCTCCTACAATTTAGGCTTTGCGTCCGCCAAACTAACTGAAGCCTAGCGTTTGAACTCAATTCCCATGAACCTACGATATTTGGATTTGTGTAACTAAGTGCATTTCGTTTGAGGCTCTGTCCGTCTTAAATAGCGTACTGAAAATTATGTTACTTTTCGAGTTGCCTGTCTAGGACGAATCTTTCTCGCTCCTTTAAGTTTGGGTAAGATCCATTTAAAAAACTACGTTTAAAGCATTATGCCTTTCTTTAAAAGCTGCCTCTTTTTTTGTTGCTTAAATGATAAGGCTTATAACAAAACTTCGAACTGTTGTCTGGGTTTTCTTTGTGCTATTAACTCCCTAGATATTTTTTACTGAAGTAATTTGGTCCGGTTTGTTTTACGGTATATCAACATAATGGGTGATTTAATGCCGACATAATTTTTTGGGCTGGTAATATTTTGTTTAGTCAAAAATCTATTTCTGGTAATATTTTTCCTTCAAAAATGTATAGCTGATAATATTTTTTTTCAAAAATGTATTGCTAGTAATAATTAATTTTTAAGAACATTATTGGTAATATTTTTCAAAAATGTATTGCTGGTAACAGTTTATTTTTTTTTCAAAAAATTATTGCTGGTAATAATATTTTACATGGTATTTCTGGTATTAAAACATACTTTTACACTTTCATCGTGTTTTTACCTCAGTTTAGGGGTTAACTATTTGCCCATTGCTTGGATTCTAACAGGTGCTACCACCCACGTTCCTCAAAACCTCCTGATCAGAGGCCTTGCTGCTGGACGTAGTTTATCGTCATACCCAATACGGTCTTTAATGAAGTAGAAAACCATTAAAAGTCGCTTATAGTCGGACACTTCAGTACAAAGATATCCATCAATAATCGTTTTCCATTTATATTTTTTCAGCTATCATTTTCAAAAAATAAACAAAAAACAAAATAATTTAAAATACTTCTAGCTTGTGGGCATAATGTTCAATTAATTTTAAAGTTTCCATTTTTAATTCTCTATAACAAGTTATGTTTAGACATTAACATTTATTTTGATATTTACTAAAATTTACTAACTCTGGCACAGGGTAACATTAACTCGAGGAAGTTTTATTTCTTCCAGATTTATAACTAAGATGTCTTTTTTAAAGGATCTTTTATTTTTATTGATCTGAGTCGGAAATATTGGTTTTGGTATCGGGGTAATATGCATGATGTCTTCAGCTAAGATGTCACGCCATATTTTTCTCGACAAGTGTAAGATTCATTACAATGATTATAAAACATTATGCACATAAGTGTATATGTAGTAGGTATACATTTCGAACAATACTTATTATTTTTATTTGTTTTTTTTTTTTAATTAAATTATTGTATAACATTCTTAAACCTGTAACCATCATTTATATTAGGAGAGTGGTTTCGGAAATTTCTTAACCTGACCCAGATCTTGACCAAATGATTTAACATTTATGTTTCTGAATAATTTCTATGTCCGTCAGGAAAAATTTCAACAACACCTCATATAAAGGGACCGATAATATGCCTTTATTCATTATACGTCCCGGATGAATTAAATATCATTCAATGAACTGAACTATTAAGTTTTTGCTTACTTGACTAAGCGTATTGATTATCGTATTGACTATTGTTGAGAAAATAATTGTAAGTCGAAATTATAATCAAGTCTAGTGATATAAACCACTAAATTATTTAGTGTGTTTTGTAAAATATCCTTTTTTGTTTTCATATATACTTTTATATAATTTCTTGGAAATCTCCCTTAAGTATTTTCTGTGACTTTCATTATAGTTCATAGTATAAATAATTAATTAAGTTTTTAGGTTAATATTTTGTTTTGTATTACATGGTGGACTCTCCCTTTGTATTAAACGTATGAGTGTCAAGCGGCGCAGTTTCTAGGAACCGACACCAGACACAAGCACATGTAAGTTGATTATAGTTATGATGGCTTTGTGCAGAACCAAACATACATTTTGAAAGGCTGAATACAGACACCTAGTGCACTACATGCTACAAGGTCCCCAAAAGACCCTACAAATGTTTTGAATTCAGAGTTTCCTTCTCCTAGACGAGTTGACATCCAAGGCTATAGAAAACAGTCTGTCTTGCTATTTACCCATATCTGGAGGGAGAAAAATGGAATTCTTACCTTTCCCAAGAGTATTAGCACGTAAGTGAATGTAATGGATTCACTTATTAAAAAATGAACTGGAAGATGATCATCTCTGTTATCGAAATATTCATTTACAAATTTACAAATGTGATTGTCGAATGTGGAATAATATTGATTTGTGATGAGTCGTAAATATTTTTATTATTTCTATCTGTTGGTATATAATATTTAGCTTGTCTTTATCTTAGAATTTCTTCACTCTGGTCAAGTATAAAAGATTTTACCTAAACAAAAAGATTTCAGATGATTCTTTATTTATATGTACACGCAAAATATATTACATGAACTTGTAAATAAACTGAAATGGCAATGACGTTTACCTATATGGCAGAAACAGAAAATGCATGGTTTTTCTTGCTATCATAGTACCTGTGCTAATAATAATCTAGAACTAAATGTCTATTATAATTCTACTAATAAAAATGACCTCATAAACTGTTATTCACACAGTCATAACAAGATAAAATCGGGTAACATATTCGCAATCTGGTAAACTGAACTCACTATTTACATTATGAAGAAAAATAGATTAAAAGAAAATTTTAATTCCCTTTAATCTCCTAATTATATCAAGTATAATGTCAAAAGGAAAGCACATCAAATTAAAGAAAATAGAAAAACAAATATAAATAATATGGATAAACCTAATGAAACTAAACATATAATCTTAATCCGGACTGCAAATGAAAAGTATATATCCAAAAGTAATACACATTTTGTTACAATTCAATCCAAGGCAATAAATGATTTAATTAATACAAAAATTATTAATAAGAACCTTAAAAAATAATTTAAAATATAGACAGAAATAATGTCTTAAAAATGTATACCTGAGATTTTGATGAATTTAAATAGAAGAATATATTAAAATAAAATGCATATTTTCCAAAACAAAATACTCACTGCACTAGTAGTTCTATGGAGTTTGTGTTTTTTCATTAAAGAAAAACACCTGTGCCTTAAATATATCTGTGACCTTGTACAAGAGTTGAGAGAAATGCGCAGAGCTTTAATCTATACAAAATGACTATTTATATGACTATATATATATATATATATATATATATATATATATATATATATAGAGAGAGAGAGAGAGAGAGAGAGAGAGACATACAGAGAGACAGACAGAGACAGAGAGAGAGAGAGAGATAGAGAGACAAAGAAACAGAGTCAGAGGGTAGAATAAGATAGAGCTTAAATAGTTCAAATGAAAATGTCCTGCTGCAAGCATGTGACAGTTTGGGAGAATATATATATATATATATATATATATATATATATATATATATATATATATAAGCTTTGTATTTCAGCTCTGGCTGTGTTACGATGACCGATGCATTGGAAATGGATAAAATGAATTCATCGATTCTGAGTTAATCCTCCTGTCCGTCTCCATACATTGATATTCTTGCGAGACAAAGAGATCAGTTTCGAAACTCTCGGTTGGCTTCTGTTTGATCGACAGTCAGTGAACTCATCCTGTTTGAAGATAGATCTTGTCTATGATTGGCTCACTATACAACGACGTTCATATACTGGTTGCGATAACTCTGATTAGTTGGTCAGACTATGATCTCATATCCTCGTTTTAACCGTTTTTTCATTGGTTTGTGCAAATATGACTTCATGGAGGAATTTTCATCTAATTTTAGAGATGGTGCAATTACACACACACACACACACACACACATATATATATATATATATATATATATATATATATATATATATATATATATATATAATTGAATTGCAGTAAATATTGAAATATGTACGGAAAAAATGCGACTCACAAAGCATTGCAACTTTTTTTAATAACACTTCTGCTATCACAGGACAGGAATATTTAAAATTATCACCGATAAAAGCAGCTACAAAAGCCGTATGAAATCGCCTAATTTGTACGTATAGACACGGCTGACATCAGGGAATTAAAATTTAAATTAATTGTTTAGCGTCCGTCAATATTAAGCGTTTCAATCCAGTATAATTATTAATATAAAGTTTGCGACAATACAAAAAAAAATAACCGAAAAAACTAATTTACAATAGAGACAGTAATGATGACATATAAGTTCATGCGTATATTTTTGGGATTTAAATAAAAGAATAATTAAAATAAAAAATGACATTTACCAAAACAACACACTCAATTTCTACAATGGTTGATGTAGGCTATTTCATAAAAACCATATTTTCCAACATGCATCTATATATTTATATGTGGCCTTGTGAAAGCCTTGAGAGAAAAGCACAGATCATTAATATGTACAAAATACCTTTCTATATATATATATATATATATATATATATATATAGATAGATAGATAGATAGATAGATAGATAGATAATATTAGTGGAAAATATACATACATATGTAAAATATATAAATACCCATACATGTATATTTTCAGGAAAAAATTTCCAAGAGGAAGAATCCAGGTAGAACTCAATGTCTAAGGACAGAGTAAGGATATAATAAAAAGGCTTAAACACTAATACTCCATGGTCATAATTTATTCCATTGGAATCGTAAATACGATCCAATTTATCAGACCTACAAATTCAAAATGAAAACAGAAAAAACCCACTCCGGAAGTGAAAACAGAATTTAGAGAAAGTGTGTGTGTGGGTACACGCCTGTATATAACATATACATGTATCATGTATATGTTATTGTGTGTATTCACATGTCTCTTTGAACATAGAAATATAGGTCCTTGCTGGATTGGACAATCGTTATATTTATCTTCATATATTTATATTTGATTTGTAACCTGTAGTCGATATTAATTTTGTCAAATTTTCTCAATTACAAAGCGGCCCTTTAAGTAAATGCAATTTTACTTTCCTTCGTCCCATCTCTCTCCCCCACCTCCTCTTTCCCCTCCCCCTCCTTCTTATTCTAGCATTAAATTGTCTGTGGTGTATATATGTCACCACGAAATGTATCTTTATGCATTAGACATCCGTTGACATTCATTCTCTTCTCTTATTTAAAACCCTTCCCCCCACATCTCCTAAAATTCTCTCTGTTAAGGTTCAATCTCCCTCCTCATATTTACACTTTCTCTAAATTCTGTTTCCACTTCCGGAGTGGGTTTTTTCTGTTTTCATTTTGAATTTGTAGGTCTGATGAATTGGATCGTATTTACGATTCCAATGGAATAAATTATGACCATGGAGTATTAGTGTTTAAGCCTTTATATATATATATATATATATATATATATATATATATATATATATATATATATATAAAGCCTATCTACCTACATGATCATCAGGATAATTCTGGCTAAAGAGGGTTAGCCCAAAAGTCAATGTATTTATAAAGCGGCCACCAGAAAAATTTTTAAAAAATAGCATAAATGATAATAAAAAAAAACTCAACTGACATTCTATTTGCCAAGTAACCATTTTTTATGCCTAGAACCATTAAATATTTCAGATGTATGTATGGTTTGTATCCGACAATTATTTTAAGACATTTTCATGTTTATATATTATTTTATAGATAAATATATTTGAGTAAATGCTCTATAACGGCCCGATGAATGTTGTTTAATACAGTTTATTATAAACAGAGCATTTACTTAAATATTTGTATCTATAAAAATAATGTATAAACATAACAATATCTTAATATGTATATATATATATATATTAATTGTATATATATATATATATATATATATATATATATATATATATATATATATATATATATATATAATATAAAATTTCTATCACAAACAGACGCGCGTATTTTTAAAAAGAGGGAGTGAAGTGTAGAATGAAATGATATAGGTTAAATAGTTCAAATGTAAATTTCCTGGTGCATAGATGAGAGAGTTCGGCAAAATATACATAGACACAATACTTAAGCTTTAAAATGAGCTTTTTAAATTCATACCTTGCTATATTTCAAAAACTAATTCAAATTGATGGAATGATTTATTTTAGTTAAAATACTTGTTTAGCACCCTTTTTTGTCGTCGTTTCTCGCAATGTAATTCTCCTTATAAGGAAATCATCACAAAATAAAAATATACTTTTCTGAAACGTTATTTGAGGAATATTAACTGATTTAAAGTATAATTAATCAGATTTTAAACAGCTATTATTTAATTTAACTTTAAATGTCGCAGAAATATATATATTTAACAGAGCTATGGATGCTTAATTAAACTGTTTACATGTTTTACAGCCTTATGATAGATTACTGTTTATCTAATGTTGTTGATGTCTTTAGCCGTAAGAAATAATTGAATATAACGTGAGCATTTTCTATATAATGTTTAAATAGTAATCTTAAAAATTCAATAACTTATTCAATGTAATCTAATATTTATTTAATTTTAGAAACTTTCTTGCTTTAAATTTAGTATAATTATCGGTTTTATTTTCTGATAATTATCATTCGTACCTATAAAAACCAGCACGTTTATAAACATGCAAAATAATTTACTTGCTTTAAAATAGTGGTGATTGAATATTTGAAATAAGCTCTTCAGTTCATGATTGATAAAAATATTTTTTTACTTAATAATAATATCATAAAAGGCTGACAATTATACAGAATTTTGAAATATTTACAACCTAATAAATTATTCTAATTAAAGTTTTTAAAAATTAAAACAATTCTTGAAAATTCATTAATCATAGAAATGTTTTTCGAAAAGTTCATTATACAACGACTTTTTTTTTTTAAGACAATAGTGTCCTTAATGTATCTTATTTATATAAGCAATCAAAATGGTGGAATTTTATTTCTCGAAATTTTCTTAAAATTAAGTGGAGGTAATTGATTTAAAAAAAATGTTTTTACCAAGATTTTCTTAAAACAAATTTTGATACAATTTTTTGTTACCACAAAAATACGCTAAATTTTCCATATAAATCTTTGGCCCATCCACTGACATAAGAAAAACAAGCTTTTTAATCAAAATTTCCAATGTGCTAGAAAGAATTTAAAATTTTAATAAAATAATCCAAAAAAATTAATAAAACATTAAAAACACTTTGGTCTTTCCTCATAATAATATCGTAAATATTTTGTTGATAAGACATTGTTTTCATGACGTTATGATATATTTTAGAGAATTTTCAGAAGTATCTATATAATTATTGCCGTGGTTCTGTTTATACTTTCGCTTGCTCTACGAACTAATTTTAATATTTATTATTACGAATACTAAAAATAATCCTCAAAATTATATAAGGCACAAACATGAAATAATCAAAAATGAAATTTAATGATATGTCTATAAATAATCCTAAATATTTTAAATCCTTCCCTTACACATCCAAATATAACCCACACCGTTAGCACAAAACAGAAAATTTACAGGGAAGGACCGATTTCATCCTTCCCCAATTCATTATTTATCTATTTGTATTTCACCTGTCGAAATGCGTTCAAACAAATGGAAAAAAAGGATGTGGCGTTTCACATACGGCTTACCTACAAGCATGATTGTTCATAACCATTTTCAATTCGCACCCGTCGAAGTGCAGTGGAAGTGCACTGAAACCAAGTTGCATCTTTGTAGTGAGTAAAAGGGTATTTGTCTACATGATAAAAATATAATAAATAAATAATTATCGCTCTACTATCGGTATAGAGCCCTCTTTTTTTGGATTAATGCTGTGAACGTTGGAATTTATATAAACATTCTTTCTCATCACATCGGATATATATATATATATATATATATATATATATATATATATATATATATATAATCATTTTAGAAAATTGTTCGTAATTTAGACTACTACTTTTCATAATCACCTATTTTAAAATTACAACGGGTATAGTGATGAGATAAAAGAACTACATGCATTGTACAGACAACTTATGAATATATTCAGTCTTGTAAATTTTAGATCCTGTTGCGTGTCATTTCCAAATCACTAGCTTTCGTTTTCTTTTTTCTTTCTCCTTCATTTCTCTTTCTTTTGTTTCTTTTTGAATATATTTTCTCTATATTCTCTCTATTTTACTTCTCGCATTCATTGAAAAGAGCTCAAACTTAGCTCTTCTCCACAACTATTTCTCTTCCTATATTACTCACACTCCCCTTATTTTCAAAAGTTCCATTTTCGCTTCTGCCTGGATAAATTTAAAATTCATTTATTGCTTTGAATCTATTTGGTCTGATGAGACAAGATCGATTATTCGATGTTGCGAAATAAACTATTACCTTGTTTGTCTATAGTCTCCGATTTCCTCATTATTATTTTCTCTGTTCTTATATTGAATTCTCTTTGGATTTATATCCTCATTGCGATTATCCATACGAATTGTCGAATATATACATACATACAGACATGTATATGAACATTTTTTTTACACCTGATGAAGTTCTTCTGACGGACGAAACACGTTACATAGATTTTTTTATCATTTATCCATTCCATTACCCATCAGAAAATTGGTGGGAGTTGAACATTTCTTTTATTTGTCAAGCGAGTTAATATAAGGATGAAATCATTCATATGTGTTGTTTAACGTCTATGCTTCGCCATATTTGGTATTTTAAGAATAAATAACTACAATTTCTTCCTCTTACTGATTTTTTACTTATAAAACAATATTTTATCGCGGCTTCTCTCACGCCTTTTCATTTTGTCGTTGTCCTTAAAATAAATTTAAATATTTTATCTACAAAATCAAATTAATTTACATTCAATATATTTCCAGTAGTTGGAGTTACATTTACAAAGTTCGTTCCTGGTAGCATTATGACTCAGTAGTTACTGGCAGCTGACCTACAGGATTTCGAATTGGTTTCTCACATTGGTCTTAGAGCTATTCATTATCAAACGGGATATATTTGATTCTGGATTATTGATGAACTAAAACTCAGGTGATTCGTTAACGAAAATAGTATTATGAATAAATGCGAATCTGGTCTCGTGCCCCTGTTGTTCATCTCTAGATTCTTGACAAAATCCAAAGTAGGATCGGCAATATAATCGATCCTGACTTAGCATCTCAACTTTAGTCACTTTTTCACAGACATTATGTGCGTTCCGTCGGCCAATTGTTTTTATGGTTAATGCTCTGTCGAGATTTTTTTTTCCACTAGTACCCCAACTCCATGAATTTAAGCTTTCTATTAAATTGGCATGTGGATCCCACGCTTTTATTGCTGAAATGGTTAAGTATAACCGCCATTTCAACCCCAACCCCTTCTGTTTACTTGCTTCCTTGATAACTATAATTTTTAAATATCTAAATGCAACGTTAACCGTTATTTTCTGTTGACTTGGATCCCGTTTATCTTTTATCCTTTCTTCAATACTCATACCAAGATTTTTTTCTCTCACTTTCACTCTCAGTAATACCTACGTACGTGCAACACTCCCGCCTTGATTGGGGGGGAAATGACAAAAACATTCTAGTGAAGAGTCATAAAAATCTCTTATTTAGTGAAATTATGTTCGTTATCAAATGATGTAAGTATAGCACGTTATCCACGCGTAAATTGCTATGTTAATTGTGATTAGAAAATTAACATTATCCTTATGAGAAAACAAACTGCATTCACTAACCGAACAGTCAGTGATACCTTTAAGTGAAAATTATAAAATATTTCTGATTCAGGAAAATACGTTTTCGTATTGTCACTAATGGAGGTTAGTTTCGTAAACTTTTATTTGAAGTTGTATAGAAAGTAAACATATTTATTATATCGTATCTTTATTTTCTCTTGGATTTACATGAGCTGTCCACTTTAGGTTTTGCTGCTGTCGAACGCCATTAAGTTGTATGGCATCTTGGTAGTGTTATTTGTTATTTTGTTGCACCAAATAACAACATGCGATGAAGAACAGTCCTTTTCAAGACCCAGAAATTTTATTCACATACATCAATTTTTAATCATTAATCCGAGAAAAAGTTTGCATATAGCTGAAAATAGTAGACGCCATACATGAGCCTAGATATGAAAAAGCTATATTAGAACAAGACTGAAGTTTTAAGATCATGGTTTTCGTTTTTGTTTTCCATCATTTTGCGTCGTTGGATGAAACTATCCCTACCGATTAAAATTCATACATAGTTGGTTGCCTCAGATTTCGTACAAATTTCATGAATTTAGCATTTATACCATTTTTCTCCTTACAAGCTATGGGTTAAACAACGAATAGCTATTTTGGTTTGTGCAACATCCTATCTTGGAGAAAACTCACACTGAATAACGAACTGGAAGAATGAGAGTGGAAAACATTGCATTATCTTATCCACGATGCCGTGGAAATTCACAGATAAAGAAATAGAATTTATAGAAGGGCATAATTGATTATGCCCTGAAAGGGCGTAGTCTTTTCAAAAATATAATTTTATTATTATCAATATTATGAATTATATAACAATGGCAAAAGTGGGTGTTAGATATGTAATCAAACGACACTGCGTTAGTCACGTGATAGTCTAGCATAAAATCAGCGCCGAATGAAAAAAGTACTTCCTCTTGGACTCGCACAGACCGAGGATAGCAGCCTATTTTTATAACTCTCTCTGTCTGTTTCCGCCCTTTCTCTCTCTCTCTCTCACAGACACATAAATCCAAACATACACGCACACCCATTTTGAAACGTTTTGATATCAACTGTATTATAACATGGTCAATTTTATTAAGTTTTGTTTTCATTGTCTATCTCTTAGATTTCAGATTTCGTTTGACATCCTCGAACATTTTTATGTCATATTTCTCAAATGAAATACGTTTAAATATGTAAGTAATTTAGGCGTAACCAAAATTGTCTAAATTTAGTCAGAATATTGATATCAGATAGTTTTCATGTCACATCGGTTTTTTATGAATCAAAGCATTGATATTCAGACATCCAGTGAAGCTCTCATGCTAGATTTCATAAATTATAACATATATTTTAGAGATCTGATGAATTCTTCTGCCTGTTGTTGACAGGTAGCTCTGAAAAACTTATAATCGTGAACTGATATTTGACCTGCATTAAAAAACACGTGCAACTCAAAAAACAGTTCTTGAGTTAATGATTTTTCGCTAAATCCTGACGATGCAAATTGAAGCTCTTAACAGATTTCCAGAGCTTCAGGCAAAGTTCGAATACCGATGGAAATTGTAATCATTATTAAAGGTCTCAAAGCATTTCCAGCGTAACGTTAGAAGAATTGTGGCAAGAACTGAAAGCGCAATAACTGTGGCAATAATAGAATGCCCAATGTGTGCAGACGGCCTCGATTGTTTGGGTATTAATTAGGATTAAGTGTTGCACATTTCCGCTGAAATGAAGAATCACAACATATGTCATCAGGAAAATTTCAGATATCGAGTCGTTTTACGCTCAGAGAGTTTTCCAGTTTTTCTTTGAAGAAAAATATACTTCATAATTTATACGGTAACCATAACATATATGTCTGATTTGTTTAGGAGTTTAAATGATCGTTAATTTAACTTTGTTTTATCAGTAATTAAGCTCTTATCTATGTATTAGCTATGTCGACATACTATCTTTTCACTCATAAATACACGTGGATTATTTAAAGATATTCCCAACTGATAATACATTGTTAATCTATTTCTTTAATATGGGGTATCCGAGCCCGTAGGCTCGGCGACAAATTACCCTTAGACCGCGTATAAAACGTGATCGGGTAGCTGTTTCCCGAGACGAGATTTTGCCTTTCGACAGAGCCTCGTCTAGAGATCCTCTCTGCCGGAGGCAAAGACTTTGACCTGCACAGCTGGACACGAATCTCCAGCTGCAGAATAACATATTACATTTACTACTGTATTTTTGTAAATGGAGACATACCCATTATCGTCCATAGTGATGCTACAACAGTATCAAATCTTATGGGCACATCGACACTTATTCTTATGTTACGCAATTTTTGATAGACTTTCTAATAATGTTCTAATTTTGACCTTTATTAGGTTTACAAATTTGGATATTCTTCTTCTTCTTCTTCTTATTCTTATTCTTCTTCTTATTCGTCTCATAATTATTTTTATTTCCCTTGATTTCTGACGGGTACACATTTCTTTACGGGTCCCGCCCAGGGACCTAAGGTTAGAAATGACACCATGACACTTTCCACTGACAAAAAAAAAGATCATAGGTAAAGGCTTTCGTACTCCTGAAAATATTTCTTTGGATTTCTTTAAGGCATGGGCTTCCAGGAATCCCCTCAATAAGTCTACTGGAATATTCTCCAACCAATCCTAGGGCTCCAACTACAACAGTAATTGTTGATGTTACCAGGCACCACATTTTTGAGATTTCGATTTCAAGGTGCTTGTATTTTGACAGCTTTTTGAATATCTTCAAATATACATTGCAGTGTGCAGGGACTGCCATATTAATAAGGAGTCACTTTTTTCTGTTTGTGGTCTTTATTATTATCCACTCGCTCGTAATTTACACCGTGGCCTAGTGAAAAAAAATAATAATCTGCCTATCTTCTAAATATGCTGTTTATTTTTTGTTTTTTGTTTGTTTGTTTTTTTTTTTTCATATAATTCTTGTTATACATTTCTACCCGCAGTGAATAGGAAGGTCGAGTTCGAATTCCAATCGAGTTCGTTACATAAAACTAAATGATTTTTCTCACCCAACTACCAATAAATACCAGGACATACTCAGCCATATAATTTTGGTTGGCAACCAATCTAGGAGAAATAAAATTCATTCAACCAGCTTCGTAGAGTTTTGTTCTAGGTCCGGATATCTTGACCAAGTCAAATCGTGGTGCTTATGTATGCAGTAAATATGGTACTTCGACCCAAAATAAATTACGAGACTCGAGATCGTGTTATTCTTACGACTCTTGAATTTTCGTCTTTTTCGTGTATATTGTGTTTCTACTTCTGTTTTTTTGGTGATTACTCTTCTTCATATTTCTCACGCCAACTTCGTGTCATTTGATTGTGATATCGATTGAAACTTTGATCTTCATTATTCGACTTTGCCTCATATTTTGTTTTTTACATGATCTCTTTCGACTTCGTTTTTCATGTAGACCATTTTATGGAATGGTAAATGTACTAGTAATATTATCCGCTTCCTCATAAGGAAACGTTCAAAATTTATAGACCAAGCAGCCAGTTTAGGCTGAAGTTTATAAAACCGTTTTTTTTTCTGGGAAATATTTTTCTCAACTATACTGTTATCGCTCTTTTCAGTAATTATTGCGATTTCCTTGCTTTTTGTTTAAAGAAGTGTGTAACTTCAGAATCATGATTATTTATCAGTTTCTTTTTGAGTTACTATTGCTGTTTATTTTAGTTTTTACTGCTGTTGAAAGGCATCAAGTGATATTGTTTCTTTTAATTAGTACGGGTTCGATGAAGAATGATCATCACTCAGAAATGCAAGCCTATTTAGTTGGGAGCCATTTTTAACCCTCGAGCTTAGAAAGTTGCATACAGATGATAGATTAGATTTTTTTTTAACTCATTGTGTAACATGAGGACGTCTATATGAATGCCTCGATTTGATAAAACTGTTATAATAATATATTTCATTTTTTTTTTTTGTTATTTTTCATTTTGGTGGTCAAGTTTCCAGTTTTTCTTTATCGTCCCGTTTGGTCATGTTTGGCGCACAATGAACAAATTCCAGTTTTTGATTTTTATTTAAACTCTTGATTCCAATCTTCGATATATTTTCCCTAACCTGAAGTTAGTGCAACGTCTTTTCCGGAGCAATATGTTTGTTTCTTACATCGCAAGGTTAAATCCGTTTATTTTCAAGGGTTTCTTACAAGTCATTCAAAACTCTCCATCTGAAATTCCATTCTTACATCATCATTAAAAACTCTGAACGAGCATTTCGCATTTTGGCGCCTTGTTCATTTATCTCTTTCATCAGCATATTCCAGAAAGGTTTATTTTCTTTAGTTAATGTTCAGTTTGTAGGCAATAATCTTTATATGCGGTGTAATGGATAACGAATCGGAATGAACAATCCGAGAGCTGATTTCGTAATCCCAGTCTAAGGTGATACATTTATTTACACCAAATTCCCTCCTAAAAGACATGCATACATATTTTCTTCTTTTAGCTAAGTGTAATGGTCCGGTTCCTTGTACCACGGTGATAGTCCAAGGTAGAACCAATAAAGAAGAACTCGAACACAGTTATGGAATAACACAGATATATTAAAAACAGGAATATATACAGAGAGGTAGAAAGTGTTAGTACGAACAATCAGGTTTAGTAGTAATTGTCTGAACGCGACTCTGTTTCGGACTGCCTGACTCGATCTGACTGACTGACAGACTCCTGACGGACTTCACTCCAGATTACAGACTGAACGGTATTTATTCACCCCCCCCCCACGGGGGCATCATGTGGCACAAGGCCGGTTTAATGTGGGATCTTCGAGCCCGTGGGCCCGGCCAAAAATATGCCCTTTGAACACGTATAAACGGGTTCAGGGTCGGTTTACCTCCACGAAAGAGACTCTGCCCTTTGGCGTAGCGTCGTTCAGGTTCCTCCCCGCCCGAAGGCAGAGAGTTCAAACGATCAGCCGGTCGACTGACTTCAGACTGAACTCCCTGCTTTCTCTTTAGGCGCAGTATTTATTACGTATGGAATAGTCCATTATGTTATTATGGGTAAAGTCCCATAACACTAAGAGTTAAATGTGAGATTTTTATCTGAAAAAAAAAGTGTCATTATTCTTAAAATATTGTCTATGCAATATTCACTACCAAATAAAATAAAAAAGAATCGTTTTCACAATTCGAAATAGGTTTCGGCTTTAAATAACAAAATTAAGGTAGAGAAATCTTAAAAAATCAATCAACCAATCTGTTTTTACTTTTAAAATGTTACAAACAGACAAAGGTGGTACTCAAGTAGAAGGAACAGCAATACGGACGTAGATGGAAGAAAGAGGCGTTTATTGTAAAAGAGAATACACTACTGAAAGACAGGGATTCGACTAACACACCTCGAAGCCAATCATACTGATCGACCGACAGACAGACACTAGTAAGTATTATATATATTACTGATAAAGTCAGTCCACAATAGTTAATAGGGAGGGTGGATCATTACAATACAACACAATTAAAACAGAAAATTTTTACTACTTCCATATGTATCTACCTATGTTAGCATTGTCAAAATTTCCTTTCTCCCGGTGAACTGTCTATTTCGGCATATATGTAATTTATTCTTACTGTTCAAAATTGCAAAAACATCTTTATTCAGTTGTCCCCTTCGAAAGTTCAAAGTTTATCTCTTTTAACATAATAACGTTTTTCTATTTTTAGGACATATAAGTACAGGTTGTTTCCGTTCGACTCTTTCTAAACTTCATGGGTTATTTACAGTCTGTTCTATTGGTAGCAGTTAGTGGAATTGAGAACCTCATTTCCCTGAACAGCTCTTTTAATAAATAGATTTTATGAATTTCAACCGTAAGTATCTTTGGCTGCTCACTCAATTAATCCCGAATATTTCAGAGGAGGAAACAAGGAATACTACCGTTATATTAACCATTTTAAATTCAAAGTGGCAAGCCATTTAGATGCCAAAAATTCTAATCAGTTAAGTTGAGAAGCCATAAGAATTCTTCTTCTTCTTCTTCTTCTTCTTCTTCTTCTTCTTCTTCTTCTTCTTCTTCTCATTATTATTATTATTATTATTATTATTTTATTATTATTATTATTATTATTATTATTATTATTATTATTTTCCTTTATAAAACACTGTCCGTCCTGGGTATGACGATAGACTACATCCATGTTCTCCGCCCTGGGTATGACGATAAACAATATCCGCGTCCAGGATAACTACGCCCAACAGCAAAGACTCTGATCAGGAGGTTTTGAGGAGCATGGAACCAACTCTTAATTGCTGATGTTCCCAGATCCACCCTAGCACATCTTAGAGTCCCAGCTATGGGCAAATATTTAGACCCCAAACTGGAGTCAAAACACTATGAAAGTGTAAAAATAGGTTTTAATACCAGAAATACTTTATAAAAAATTATAACCAGCAATATATTTTTGAAGGAAAAATTCACTATCAGCAATACGTTAAAAAATATTACCAGCAATACATTTTTGGAAAAAAAAAATATATTACCAATAATAATAATTTTGTCAGCATTAAATAACCCATTGAGTTTAATATGCCGTAAAACAAACCAAACCAAAACACTGTCTCTACGTCTATATCCATGTTAAATAAATGACGTTATATTCAGTGATATAAAACGTTTCTAAAGCTTAATTTTCGGCAATAAGTTTCCTGTATGAACAATTTGTAAATATCTGAGTTTGTGCTGTGATTCACAACTAGAGAAAGAGATTTATTAATGAGCATCTGAACTTAGCACTTGCGAGCGCGCATTTTCAGAAGATTTATATTATTGATGCTTCGATATTATAGCGATAAATATGCCCGACTGTCATTCCGAAGACCATGGAAAATCAACGACAGTAGTAATCGGCTCCTCAAATTAATTAAGTTCCAACTGATAAACAAATTGTCAAACAGACGCAAATGCTACCGAAGACGCTGGTTTTAATCACGTGGACACAAGTCGCTATACATAAGTTACGATCATTATCATTTAGATGTGTGAACTGGCGTAATGGCTACTGGTTTGGAAAAAGAAATTGACTAAGCGATTTCAAACTGCAGTCAAGGGTAATTTCCCTAATGCCTTTCGAAGAAGCACGTATCTGTGAGCACTCTCCCACGTTGACAACAGGTCGTGACACATGGCATGCCAAGATGGCTAACAGGAAAGCATTTAGGTGAGAGAGCAAACCACTTTCTCATACTTAAATTACCTCCTTAGATATTGGCACAAAAATGGTGTCATGTCATTAGCAACCTTGACAATCATCTTGCTACGTGTTGAAATGCCTCATTCTCAGAATGCTAAACTGCAGGTAATATTTAATCTACTCTATGTCAGGGAATATTGGAAAATCTTCTCACAGATAAAGACTTGAAGTGAGACATATGCTTCAGCATAGACAGAAAAAGTGCACAACCAGAAAGGAATTTAGAAAATACAAGAACTCATCTGTCCTCCGCCTTAACCAGGTATTGAACTCACAATTCTTTGGGTCCTGTCACTAACCAACTCCTTTATCCACTGCGCCATGTGTCCTCAATAGCAATATTTGCAGTTATCATAGCATTTTTTTTTACCAGAGCTCACATTGCAATTTTCCTTCTTATTATTGCTTTTTTGTGGCACTTCTTATAACTGGTTCCCATATTAAATTCATTTTTATGCTTCGTCGGCTCAGAAGATTTTTGTGGCCTAGCATATGTGCGGATTCTTTAAGTTTGCAAGCGATGACTGATAACTGACATCCGTTAAATATGTCACGAGGAACTAGAACAGTCTAACCCAGCTAGCAAAATAAAGGGTTCAGTTCGACATTCAACCACCGAAAGAAGGCCGGAGCGTACAACGGCCGAAACGTTATGATAAATATGGCAACAAATATGAGGACAATAGTGCAAATAATATAAATATTGTATTCTAAGAATAATATTTATATTTAGGGGAATGGTTAGTGCATTAATATTTTCTTTCAGAAAGACAATGAATTTTCCAGATACAAGTCCTACTATTTAACTCATAGATGGGGGAAGAGTTGGATTCATAAATTTCTAAATTTCATTTGCGCGTAACTGAATGGAAGGAACTCGAATGGAATCCGATTTCAGATGTAAGCTTGGAGATTTTATCATTCATCGGAGACACTGAAATTATATAATCATGGCAAAACAGCGAGAAACCGTCTTTTTCAGTAAGTGATATCCAAGGAAAAGAAAGAGAAGAAGCAAAAGTTACTTAGAGAAACATGAATTGAAGAATCCAGCATATAAAAGAAGATATTAGAGACGTTAGGTCTAGGCAACCTGCCCTCGCTGTGCAGAAAGGAATGTCTGTTTGGTCTTAATATAACTGTAGTGTTATTAGACTTTTTCTCAGCTGGACACAAATAGTACTTAATTTTTTAAACGTTGTACAAACAGTTTACATGTTTGTCCCCAACTGCCTTAGAAGGAGCACGGATCGAACCCGGTTTGCTTATTTATTGCATTTTTGTTATTTTTTGTTGTTATTTTCTTTTTTGTTTTTATTATTCTGTTGATTCAACTATTTATGGTGATTTATTATATTATCGTTGATCTTCTTCCACCTCTTTCTATACTTTCTATACAACATTGAAATGTCCGTTTTTATAGCATTTAAAGAAGAAGACATTAAAAAAGAATTTCATTTTCGTTTCCATGCCGGTGAAATCCAATCTACAAAGTAAACTATCAAATTGTCTTCCGTGAGGAAATATAACGATGGCATCTGAAGTTATTTGAGGCGAGGGTGAAGCTTTATTTTACAAGAAATAAAGAAATTTGAACCATCGATTTAGATGTTCATTAATTTAGTACGGGTAAGTTATTGTATGTACTTGTTACGAAACATGCTGTTATATGACATAAAAATGTCAAGTATATATGCTAGAAATACGTAGAAAGAAAATAAATGTATTTGCCAAGTCAAAATATTGTCTAGCACAAAGACATGAATAAACGACATAATGAAGTGATTGATTCCAATACATTAAAAACCAGATGAGTTTAGAAACAAAAAACGCTGTTTTCGATGGACGTCATAAGACTTGTTAGAATGAAAGAAACATTTTCTTTAGACTCTTAATAAATATAATGCGTTATTTTATGAAATAATTTTGTGAAGGAAACATTAAATTCCTATAGCTATGGCAGATGGAAATAATTACATAAAATCTTATCTAAACTGTTAGCTAAGTTTAGTGGTTAAAATAGAAACTCGACACCGAAAATTGTAGGCGCATTGCAAAATAAAAGATGGCTTTCAAAACCTAAGCAAAGTAAATAGAAAGAAAGTCAAGAGTGCTAAACCCACCATATAATATTAATGTACGTGTATAAAACTGAATGTTGGACATTATCCACACAGATATAAAGGAGCCTAGAGAAAACAAAGAAGTCGTTCTAAAATGGATGGTGAGAATATCATGAACAGAGCATCCGAAAAAACAAAGACTTAAGTAGAAAACAAAATTCTACTTAAATCAGAAACAGATATGTAACTGATGCTAGTGCCACATAGGACAGCATTTAGACACCTACCAAAAAGGCATACGTAAATGGATGACTGAAAAACGGGGAGAAGGACGGTCAGAAGAATTAGTAAGAGTTAAAATAAACAGGAAAGAATTGTGAA
Source organism: Acanthosepion pharaonis (assembly GCA_903632075.3). Lineage (NCBI taxonomy): Eukaryota > Metazoa > Mollusca > Cephalopoda > Sepiida > Sepiidae > Acanthosepion > Acanthosepion pharaonis. Next base: position 815,041 of record CAHIKZ030005269.1, on the reverse strand, counting down.
TCGGGAGACGGTAGATAAAAGAAGACGTCTGAAAATTATATATATATATATATATATATATATATATATAGATAGATAGATAGATAGATAGATAGATATTATTTATTTATCCAAGATTTTACTGAGGAGGTAGGTGTTTATCTTTTAGTTTTCTATGCTTTTTCTGACTTTGTTCGGGATATTTTCTTGTCTAAAGTGCTAGGACTTCTGAAAATTGCCAGTTGGTAACACCAGCGTAGTTGGTACACAAACACACACATACAAACACACACACAAACATACATACACACAAACAAATATATATATATATATATATATATATATATATATATATAGAGAGAGAGAGAGAGAGAGAGAGAGAAAAAATTTGAGAGAGGGTATGTTTGGGGATACCTGAAAAACTAAGAGAGGGGTAGCTGAACAAACTGAGAGAGAGAGAGAGAGAGAGAGAGAGAGAGAGAGAGAGAGAGAGAGAGAGAATGACCAAAAAAGAAATTGATAGAACACGTTAACCCATATCTCCCTTATTTTCCCAAAACTCTGAATAACGGTCAAGGATATTTTAAAAGATTTCTTTTGATTTGTCTTTTTATTTTCTAAAGAAAAGATGTTATTCAATGCGATTTTATTCTTTTCATCTGTCTTTCTCATTACGCCTTATGTAATAGGGCAATTTAATTGCAGCCGTTGAAAACCTACACCGTCATTTAAATGTCGCTTCTTTTCAGTTGGGGATTTATGCCTTCCCGAGCACATTGTTCACTCAATCACATCGGCAATAATTTCAGCCTCTTTATTTGAACGCTCTCTCGACTGGCTCTCAACGTGATGACAAGTCTTAATTTAATCCGACTTACAATTGCCAAGAAAGAAATCGTCTTTAATTAAATGTCGAGACGAGATAAAGAGAAACGACAGAAGAGATTATTCGTTTAGTCTAGACTTCTTGTTAAGCATAACATCATCGCCTTAAACCTGCTGTTATTTTTTGCGTATTTTTTGTTTGTTTGGACAACTTGTTTTAATCAAACGCATCGTTTTGTTTGCTTGCTATTGCTTGCTTTCGATTCTCTTCAAGGAGAAAAAGCTACGTGATTCTTTTTTTTTAAATTTTAGAAGATATATACAAAACAAAATGTTTATTCTTAACGATCAAAATATCACCAGTTCTGCTTGGGAGAAATTTCTTCAAATTACATTTCAACACATTTCGAAATCTTTTGTATCTGCGTGAGTGTAATTTCTGGGATGTTTTGACTTGTTTTTCTTATGTGATCGGAGATCACAAGCAGATAATGAAATTAACTTTATGATTAATTCGAATATATGTGTTTTCTTCTGAGACTAAATTATAGTAAAATATATAATATAATATAATGATAAATGATAATTTATTTTAAGCTACAGATGTGATATCAAATATATATATATATATATATATATATATAAGGCAGAATGTCTGTGTGTAAGTAACGTATGAACGGCGGCAATTTTCGACGGATTTGCACCAAAATTTACATGCACATGCTCCAAATTAGCGGCAAGGCCAAGACCGATTTTGCATTTCCCAATTCCCATCGATAGGGGATTTTTTTCATATCTTCTACGGCTGATTTCATGTAGTTTGCGGCCATTTTATACTGGCCAGAGAGCCTATAGCTGGCTGCCACGAATTGGCAGGAAGATTCTATTAGCCAGCGTGAGAGCCAACAGGTGACTGACACGAATTTTAACTAGCATGCCAGCATGCAAAAAACATAGATAGCTGCATGAGTCACAAGTGTGAAAAATTTAAATCTGCATTGCACTTTACTCCAATTGGCCTATTCGCTTGCTTAAACTTCACGTTGATTCTGATTCTGCAGAACTGGGTTGGGTGTCAAAAAGTATTTGTTGTTAACATTCTTTTTTCATTCGGTTTCTCAAGTTACGAGTCTTTTTTTTTTAAAGCTGATCGTTTTGTGTTGATTTTGTTTAGTTCTTTTTTCGTAACAGATTTAATGTTTGGTATAGAGCTTAGAGAAAAATACGCAGTGTGAGATAAGCAAGAAATAAGGCATGTATCAACATCAGCACGGAAAAGGGCATTCCTTTAAAGGCAAGGAAGGGCAAAAATATTTTAAGTCAAGTGATAGCGATTGCTGATTTTTTAATCAAGCACGGGCAACGTGCTAGTATATATATATATATATATATATATATATATATATATGCATGCATATATATACATAGATACATGTATACATACATATATATATATATATATATATATATATATATATATATATATATATATATACATGTATATGTGTGTGTGTATTAGATAAACAGAACTTGTCGATATTATTTAACAAGAATTATTGATGTTGAATATATATATATATATATATATATATATATACACATGATTGAGATGGTTACTGAAGGGAGTACAGTCTAAAATAGCGCTTTTGCTAAAAATAAATAACTGATACATCGACAATTACTTAAACGTTCAGCTTTAATATGTGCTTGATGTTTTCTACTTCATTGAAAATGTACATTTAATCTTTATATATATATATATATATATATATATAGAGAGAGAGAGAGAGAGAGAGACCATATATCTATGATACGCATATGTATGTAATATATATATATATATATATATATGTCATATATGATATATATTTTGATATGGCATATATATATATATATATATATATGTATATATATATATATATATATATATATATATTATTATATATATATATATATATTCATATATATGATATATAAAATATATATATAGTATAAATATCTTATATGATATATGTATATCTTATAAATCATCTGCATATATATATATATATATATATATATATATATATATATATATATATATATATATATATATATATAAGCAAATATATGGATATAGATCCGACAGTATGAAGAAAAATATATACGGATAAAAAAAACAAAGATCCTTATATACAATTATGCTGTTTTAATGTTAATATGTCAACGTCGGACGTTTCGGTCTAATAAACCATCTTCAGGACATATTCATAAATACTGATAATTGTATTGATAATGTTATATTTATATTTATCTAAGGATTTTTGTTTGTTTTTTCCGTATATATTTTTCTTCATATATATATATATATTTATATCACCTATATGTAATTTGGCTAGATCACACAAAATTATATTGTATATATTGCTAGGTATGCTACTAAGAATGTTGGTTCAATGTCCTACAAGACATTATTCTCTTCAGAATCTATCTTACATATTTATCTACTATTCGTCTATGTTTTAAATATTGCTGCGACGTAGCATCCGGTGCACCTTTTATATATTTGGAAATTCTCGATAAAATCAAAAAAAGAATCTGCAATTTTATTTGTTCTGACCTGGCTTAATTCTCTTCCCGCCACCTTAATGTAGCTTCTATGTGCCTTTTCTATAAATACTTTCATGGTAACTGTTCCTATGATATCTTCGCTATGATACCTAGATTTTATGAATTTAAGTGCATTACTAGTTTGGTAATATATTTTCATCAATTTGAAGTTGAATTAGCTAGATGTAACCATACTTTCTGTGCTAACAGTTTTTCTCGCACTTCTCGCTTGTGGGACTCCCTACGTGGTACATTCTTTCAAGGCAACTTTAATCCTCAAAAATTTATTCTTATTCTTTCACACTCAGTAACTCTTTCTCTCTTAGAGGCTTTGCATGATTTATTTCCTTGCAAATTGACCACAGATACTCAAATGGATTTAAATCAGAAGAGTTTCCGAGCCAGTCGATAGTACTTTAATTTGCTCACTGCTAATGTTTGTCAATGTTATTCGTGCAGCGTTGCAATTTTCTTATGCTTCCTTGGAGTAACATCTTTTGCAGACAATGGCCGTAGGACAATTAATTGACAGTCGAGACAAAGGTGTCTGTGCGTGACTGAAAATCTGATACAACCACGGATGACACGTTATTTTTCAAGGCCAATAAAATTTCATCATACACCCCGAAAATAGATTCATATTACTGCACACCACGGCTGATGACCTAATCTGAAGAAAATTATAGAAATCGATTACACAGTGTCACTCCATTCGGTCTAAAACTGACCTTATGTTGAAAGAAAAGGAACTAAAGCGGTTATTTCACTGAATTTGCACAATGGTGTATATTTATTTGCCTATATGACACATTTTGTGAACCATCTGTAAAAATATAAAAGAAATTCGTTTCGTATTTAATACATTATTTTTATTAAAATGAGTCGAGCAGCTGAGAAGGTTTTTTTTCGTAATCAAGATCCATTTTCATCTAGATAAACCAAGATTGTTTGTCTACTCAAATGTTTGGTTATTAATGAATATAGACTTTTAAATATATTGGTTTTCCATCATTTTTCCTGTTTGGAAGCGAATAATATTGTCCAAAATGTAGCAACTCAAACTGCCATTCATTTTTGAGGGACATAGTAAGAACGTTTGTTGCGCTCTTGTAAAAACCCGCGTAGTCGCCGGATGGGTAACATCTAGCCTGCAGGTTGAAAATTACCCACTCTTTGCTGGAAACCATCTATATTCACCATAGGCAAAAAAAAAAAAAATCATTAAATATGATACCAACTTTAAAGATCACGCCTCCTCCGTAGTATCAATATTTCATCTCTTGAGATCAGTTTCCACCAGCAACCACTGGGTCTTCCTTCTATATCTCAGGCCGGTCATGGAATTTGCGGCTGAAAAACGGTTAAAGAATAAGTTTTCATGGATTTTGTTAAGCATTTCTTTCGATATCCGTAATAGATATAGTTTAAAGCTGTCGTGTCTTCCATGTTTTGCTACTGTATTTAGGACTGGAAATCATATGCGTTTCAATAAATTCCCGACGAATTTTTCTTTGTTTGAAAGAAACGGAGTTTTCGAACTTCTATAGAGATATCGAACACATATCGACGTCAACATCTTTCGGAAACACAGCTGCATGCATATCATTAATAATTTCTTAAAAATTATCTGGCTCATATTGATCAGCTT
>CAHIKZ030005269.1:662500-805000 GCA_903632075.3 Acanthosepion pharaonis | reverse complement strand
AGATAGATAGATAGATAGATAGATAGATAGATAGATAGATAGATAGATAGATAGATAAGGACAGCATGAGATATATAGATAGATAGATAAGGACAGCATAAGATAGATAGATAGATAGATAGATAGATAGATAGATAGATAGATAGATAGATAGATAGACGCAAAGGCAGGTTGTATTCGGAACGTATTCACAAAATAGATTGCCTCACACTCAAAACAGAAAAAAATTACTTACTTTATGTAGCCTTTTGGCAGCAAATTTTACCACAAGGCTGCAGATATATGACATTAATTTCAAATACAATCCACTCGGCACTCAGTCTGAGAAAAGCTTTTAAGCTTTGCTTTGCAGTGGGCGCCCTTGAGTGCAGAACAAATAATAAAAAAAAACCGTCCAATGTATTTTTATGGATTCATTCATAAAGCAGAAAATACTTTCATCTTCTAGTTCATATGTAGTCATGGGATTTGAGCAAAACATTGACAGGCCAACAGATTTTGAAGATAAACGATGAGTAAAAACAGAGAATCAGGAGCTCAAAGAAGAGGGGAAGGATGATGTAAAAAAAGGTAGTGAGGATGTAATAAGGGGGCTGCTTTGATCTATCAGTATACAGTACCGTGCCCACGATTAGGCTGTAAATTTACACACACACACACACACGCATATATATATATATATATATATATATATATATATATATATATATATATATATATATATAGATCAAATGACAATTGGAAAAAATCATACATTTTGCCGACGCGTTTCGTCTTCCGACTTTTTCAAGGCAAAAATGAAATCGAAATGTTTTTGCTGTTATAGTTACATTAAAATTCAAAATTAAAATGTCGGCAAAATGTATGATTTTTTCCAATTGTCATTTGATACCAATCTGTCTTGTCCACAGAATTCATCTGGGAATTTAACTATATATATATATATATATATATATATATATATATATATATATATATATATGTGTGTGTGTTTGTGTGTTTGTGCGTGTGTGTGTGTGGTGTTCCAATAACATTCTGACACGTGATTCCAGATGTTCAAGCCAACGGAGCTGTCGCTGTTGACGAAGATCGTATAGGGTGGTAACTGGGCTGTGGTGAGAACTAGGACACTGGTGTATATATATATATATATATATATATATATATATATATATATATATATATATATATATATATATATATATATTTTCGTTCACATGTGAAGACGTGGCAGGATTAACAAAGCCCAATCCGATTAAATCCTATCGGATGAAACTCACAGTTATAATATATATATATATATATATATATATATATATATATATATATATATATATAATAGGTAGCCACTGTATCCGACGCGAGGGCGACTAGGCTATCTCTATTGCAGACTCTCGCTCAGGCAAGTTTGTGTTTGTTCAACACTCACAGAGCCAAGCTGTGGTTTATACTGCGACTATGCTAAGCAGAACTTAGTTACAGTTCTCTGGAAGAGGGCGCGTTATCTAGAATAATCAAATTTTGAACAAAACATGCACACTCAAACCCGCGGTCATGAAGAGTTGTGGAATTCGTGTTAGCACAGCTATCGACGGTTCCAGGTGTTCTGTCTACCCAATTTCACTCATAAGGCTTGGGTCAACCCGTGGTATGGTTTTCAGGTACTTCATATATATATATATATATATATATATATATATATATATATATATATATATATAAAACTTTTACTCGGCGTCTGAGGTTTTATTTGAATGATGCGTCCAACATTTCTAAACATTTACTTCAGCATACCTGTACAAATTCGCAATTATTTTCGAAAACTCATTGATAATTTTTCATGAAAATAAGAAACTTATGTTAAAACTTTTTGAAGCTATCTATATTTAAAAATTTAGAAATTTAATATAAATAATCATGAATGCTTCATAAATGTTTTAAAATGTGTACAGTAGATAATTTAAAATATCCACGTTTGTGTCAATTGTTCTTTATATTTAAAAAAAAACTCGCGACAACTCGTAACTGAATTCCTTTCCCTGAAGCGTTACTCAGCTAAATGTACCAAACCGATCGTTCTTTACTCAACTAGTAAAAAAAAAAATAAATAACTTTCTAACGAAAACAGCAATTTTGTCTTTGAAATTGATGAAAACTATTATATATGTCTTGAAACAAAAAACACAACTTGATGATGTCATCGAACTAATGTCGAAAATACTCGAAATAAATAATATGTATCAACACGGTAATTTTCTCTCTTCCTTTAAGACACCAAACATGTATATATGTATATTCTCATTGCATATTAAACAGCCATATCATCTTTAAAATTATATATCTTATGAATCACTCGTTGAAATTTATTTGTCATCAACACTGTTTGACTTGCGTCACACTAAACCTAAACAGAAATAATTCTTTGCTGTAAAGTAATGGTCAATATTGTGAGGCAATGTTTTTTACTGTGAGTTTACCCTTGCTAATGTTTGAACACTTTTGACCTTGTGCCTTTCTTAATTATGATAACATCTATTATCTTGACATTCCGCTATTTGATACTCTAAGCTTCGCATTTTATAAACAGTGTAATTAATCATTCCATATACATCTTCTGTGCAGTACATAATTTAGAATGTTTAATAAAAGCGACTGAATAAGAAATAAATAATATCTTTAAAAAAGCCACCAGACTGTCAGATTATACAAAGATTTAATGTAAGTTTGGAAAATTAAAATATTATCTTAGTGTTATTTATTTTTCATTAAAAATATTAAACAAAATATCTTCCATTTTTTAATTAAAAATGACAAAACTAAAGCTCCTCGGTGGCAAATCTTCTTACATACATTACAGTTCGTTTTTTCTTTTTTTATTTTAATCCATGTAATCTAATAAAAAATATTGTATAAGTTTGATCAGATTTTTATAACATTCCAACCATTTCACGCTGTTTTTCTTCTCGATTTCATTATATTTTTATTTATCGAATTTGATGTTATTTAAGAAGCAGACATGTTATAAAATCACTTTAACAGTGTCTTATTTTTACCAATAGTATATTTTTTCAATGGAATAATTATTATATATTTCAGATAGGTTTCAAAGGCCAAATTTTAGCCATGCTAAAAATCTATATTTCTGAGTTAAATATAGTGACGCCATTTCTAAAATGTAGTGTGACATAAACTAAGTAATCTACATTTTCTGATATATAACATTCATTTATCATGTACTCAATGATCACGTAAGTACATTTGAACATATTTTATTTTGTTCAAATTCTTTATCAGCCAATACGATAGCAGCAATTCTATGGATAAGCCTTTGAACATAATCATGGTGTCCTGTAGAATTTAATTTTATACATTAGAATTAAAAGAAAGTTAATTTAAATGATTTTGAGTGCAGTATTATGATTGGAGCCAGAAGCGGGTGCATGAGTATTTTTAAAACTAATACTGATTTGTTAGAATTTTCAAGAACAACTATATATATAGTCTACAGAAAAATGATAACAACAAGGAGAACAAATATGTAGAGCGGGCATTCTGTGAAAGGAAATTTATTATTGAAGAAAGAAGTCGGAGAAAATCTGTTAGATTAGATCAGAATGATTGAAACTTAACAGTAGCTCACATAATCACTCTTTCCGACGGAAAGTGTACAAAAAAACATCACTGAAACTATATCGAACTACGAAGAATACAGCCGAAATTACTAGACCAAGAGTCACTCCGGTCATTTAGGAACAACAAATTAGGATACAATTTACTAAAGATCGAAAAAATTGGACAATAGATTCTAAAAACTTAGCCTCATCTGATAGATCTCGATATTTTTTTTGCGAAACATTCGTCTGGTTGGGTGAGAGTTTGGTGTAAGGAACATAAGAGTATTAAAGTATCTATCTTGCCTTTTATCAAAATTTCAGACTGTGTGAAATCGTACAGCTAATATTTTCTACATTTGGAACATTGGTACTAATGAAAGTTGACTTAAATGCCGCAACCTACATAGGTATGTCGGCATAAGATGTACCTTAATTCATGACTATAATTAAAAAGTCCTCTGATGTTCCCTTTCAACAGGAAAACGTAAAGTGTTATTTTAAAAAAGGCAGTGGTAGATTGGTTTAGGTAGCATAGTGATTAATTTTCTGCGCTAATGTTGTCTCAACAGGCAGTAAATTTCAATCCGTTAGAAAGCATTTGTGATGGGATAGGAATTGATTTACACCCAATCTAGAAGTATAACAGCATGGACGCAAAGTTCGAACGATTACTTCCAGAAATCTCTTCGAATCCATCACAAGAATAATCGACGCAATTCTTAAGGCAAATATTGATCAAACAGAATACAAGAAGGTAATAGATAACGAAACACCAATTGATTGGACAGTAATAGACAATGTGTTTATTTCATGCGAAATTACTGATTGCATGAATGGTTTGCTTATTCAGGTAAAATGCTGAACAATATCCTTAAAAATATTTGAAGCGATATTTACTGGTAAATACGGGTGAGTATAAAAACCTATGAATAGTACATTGGTTTACCCGAGAAAATTTTTTTTGGAAAGTATACAGTTTTTTTTTTTTTAGATACTAGCAGCCATACCCATCTGGTCGATCAGAAAAAGCGTTCAATTCGAATAGAGCAAAAACAGCACCATGTTTAGATGTAACAGAGTCTATCGTCTTCAATTACTTCTCTCAATTATATGCTACTTAATAGAGGTCTCGTTTTCTACACTTGGTAAGCAACTATTATAGAAAACTGCAAACACATAATTCATGTAAACTGTACCAATAAATAAAGTACAGAATAGTGTCTTCACTGTGGACTGTTAAAATGATTTTCCTGGACATATCCAGTTTTATGACTTGAATCCAGAAGTTAGTTGTTGCTTTTGTTAATATATATGTTTATTTATGTTTTTAGATAGAACTAGCAGCCATGCTCAGCTGGTCGATCAAAAAAAGCGTTCAATTAGAATGGAGCAAAAACAGCATCATGTTTATATGTAACAGCGTCTATCATCTTCAATTACTTTAAAATACATTCATTCAAAGCATTTTGAATTGATGTAGTTACTGACATAACAGAAGTAGTCGGTATTTATTCAATCGAAGTTAGCCGAGGGCTTCAAGGGGTAAAACAAGCAACATGAACACTCACGTTAGACCACAATTATTCTGGAGTTTTTGAAATTCAATTTGTCATTATTCTACCAGGGTTGTAAACAGGATACATTTATAATGCAATTATTATGTTTTATGAAAATTGGTTGAAAGCTCAACGAAAAATAAGAAACCTGTAAAAATCCAAATTTTTCGATATTTACGCGGTTTTTTACAATATGGCTTGGCCCAATTATCAAGTTAAATGACTGATAAACAATTAATTTATTGTTGGAGACAACTGAGTGAAGTTTGTATTAGATTGCTTGAAAATTGAGGGGGTTTTTAGTTTTAAACTTTTGTTAAAATCGATTTGTGTTGAAATCATTTTTTTCTTTCACGTGGTTTTCCGTTAAACACAGTGACGTAGAAATAAAAATCAGATATCGTTGATCTCGTCATGATCTAAGTACCCTACATACCGAGTTTGAACGAAATCGGAGGAAAAAAAAGTTATTTTTTTCTATTTTTGATCGGCTCTATCGATTATTGATTTTTTTAAAAAGTAACGACATTTTACGATAAAAACCTATCTCTTACATTGTACAATGTATATGCCAAAATGGGTTGGATCTCGAGTGAAAATCATACAGAGACAGACACATACACACATATTGACACACATACATACTCTGAGAGATTTGTATTTTATTTCAACGGGCAATTTTCTCAAATTTTGGTCTTTTTCTTAACAAAAACGTAAGATGGAAAATTAAAATGCTTTATTGGATGAAGTTTATATATTCATACTTGAAAAATGAAAGACGACTTCTGCAGCATTCCGAAAGTTATTATTCTTTCTTAAAAAAATTAAATCAAATTAAAGAATAAAAACTTGTGCAAAGTGGTCATCATAGTTACAATTTAAAATTTAATTATCTTTCATTATTTATTGATCGTCGCAGAGAAACCCCGCGTGACATTTAAGTTACAAACCAAAACGTAAATCATTTAGAAACAGTCAAATTTTTGGGGGACATTTTATGATAGAAAAGAGCTGGTTAATTTTAACACTCAACGGGTATATTGACGGAGAAAAGGAGCAAAAGGAAACAGGGAATTAAAATTAATGTTGGTATACTGAGGAGAGTACACACAAAGATGTATGATAATGAGTCAAGCGCTATCAAGAGATAAGAAGTTGTGGAGAGCTACATTCGCCAACTTCTTGCAGAGAGAAGAAAAATGAAGAAGAATTAAGACCATGTAAGCGTTCAGATTTATTCTTTTAAATATTAATACATGATATTCTACTGAAATATCAGCTGTGATGCGGAATGGAAATCAAAGAATCAACTCGTATCAGTGAAGCTTTTCAAAATCTGGTTAATAATGAACATGATAAGTATTGGAATCCACTTACTACTGTCTTATACGAAGTTGATAAATGATTTGGATAAATATTCTGTTACTCCTATCACACGATATTTGATAGAGAAATGTGCTGTCAGGTTATAGTTTAATTTCTGTAACCATAAACATAGAACTTAATGCAACTTATCTTATTCGAATTTGTGAATAGACGAACACTGCATAGTCTATTCTTTCTCGAAATTTAATGAAATAATTAAATTGATGAAGGAGCATTGAGCTTCAACATCTAATGAGATTATCGGACCAGCCAAAGAGCGTTAAATTTAAGTACCTACCAACGGGAATTTATGAAATTGTAAATTGCCATCATATTAAAATACATACATACTGTACCCAGAAATATTTATAAAGCAGATCTAATTTTTTGTTATAAATGTCTTTAATCGTATTACCATGAAGACAAGTTGTGTCATATGTTTGGTGTTTAAATTAAATACTTATAACATACACTTTCATGCAAGTCGTAAAAAAAAGCACAGTTCTATCGGCAAATGCCACGGAAATTTTGCACAACCGTATATACTTGAATAAAGTGCAAGGTGTTTTATGATCAGTTTTTTTACGCAAATATAGGTCACACTATATTCAGATAATTCTTTGAAGAGATTAAAATCATGCATTTTTCATAACCACTTCCACTGTATAAATGTCAATTTTGCGAGGAGAGCTTTAAAATTAATGCAAAAAGTGCTAAATTCGCAGTATACATGAAGTAAAGTTATATATGGTTTATCTGGTTGTATTTATTGGAAGACAGAACCTCAGGAATCAGACATCGGTGAATTTTGCCTGGCTCTTACGAAAAATGAGACAAAGCCAGTGGCGAATCACCAGCACTCATAACCAATAAATGTTCGATTTTACGAAATTATAATAATTCGTTTTCTTGCAGGTCTGCAAGTATATTCAACTCCAATGAAACAATGACTTGTACCTTTAAAATTACCTAAGGCGGTAATAACGCCCATAGCACAAAAGCCTTATGATGTTGCATGTCAATTGTCGTAGGCCAAACCTCCGAATAATCTACTGCTGTATGTAGTAATTAAGTTTTGAAAACTTATTGCAAAAGAAGAAAATCGTGCAAACTGTAGTGTTAGCCTGAGGCCCTGTGTACCTTTGCAACGACCCTGAAATATTTGTCGACCTTCTTTTATAAGTACATGGCGAAGCTACCTACACAGTTCAGCATTAAAAAATGTCAAATTATTTATTTCTGATCATATGGATTAGACAATATCACTTAATAAATCTACCATTGGCAATTACTGCGTTGGTGCATAATTATCAGGTGTATTTAAATTATATTTATTATGAAAAAAGAAACAATATTTCAGCAATAACATTTTTAAATGATTATGATTATCAACACGCATTTTTATAACTGAAAATAAAATAATATTTTTGTAAGAAAATGTAAACAAAACAGCAATTTTTATTAACAAATAACTCGCCTACAAAAACGCCTGATAATTATGGACCAACCCAATATATTTGTTGCCACATCTGGTTTCATGTTCCTGCTTTATATCTCGAGATTCTAGACAAAATCAAAAGAAGGATCTGTAATGTTATCAGTCCTGACCTGGCATCTCGCCTTCAGTGACTTTCCAAACGTAAATATACGGTACTGATCTAACTCACTGCTCTCTAGTAATAGCCTCTAACACTAGGTTAGTTAAACTGATGTAATGAATATGCCTACACCTGGTCCCCCCTCACAGTAATATGATTGGCTGGTGTCAGCCATAAATACAGACTGATGTGGAGGTAAAGGAGGACGCATATTGTCTACGCCTATAGTCTTCGCTTATTGCCTACCACTACGACGATGACCAGTCCATGACGGTTACCAGCTAGATTGTTCTACTCGGTTACAGTAGTCCAAAAGCACTTTGCTACTTCGAACAAATATATCCCTTCCAGGGACATATCATAAATATTATACAATACAATGACGTCCTGTAAGTATATAAGACATATAAAACGTCATACCTAGATTTGTCGGAATTTGAAAAAACACGCGTGAACTGAATAAAGAATGGTATTTTGTTTCTATTCATCATGAATAATATTTCAGGACATTGTTGTAGAAATGTATTCGGTGAAGCCGATGAAAACTTTGCATTAGGTTTTGTGATTATTATCACGGTTGTAATCCAAAAATATTTGCATTGGGTTTTGTAAAAAAAATATTGTAATATTTACAGCTTGAGTTCAAGTTTTGTTTTACATGCAACTGCATTTTATGGCATTTTCAGAAAGATTATATATCAATGCATCATTCTTTCTGTATTGTGAATTTTAACTGTTTTTCCTTAAAAGTGAAAATGGAAGAAAATAAGATGCATTTTTTTATGTGATCTTTTCTTTCCAGAAGAGAGCTATAACCAAGATTGTTTAATCAATATTTCTCATTATTAACTTTATTGATATTATTTTCTCTTCATGCTCAAAAGTTCAAAATCATAAAAGAAAACAATGATTTACTGTGGGGAAAATCATCAAAAATAAATCTCTTTAATTTTAATAGATTTAAATATATATTATATATATATATATATATATATATATATATATATATAAAGAACTATATATATATGTATTTATTTATATAAAGAACTATATATATAAAGAAGAATATATATATATATATATATATATATATATATATATATATATATATATATATATATGAAGAAATATGGTCTTAAGGTGTGCTATATTTATGGATAAAGTGCTCAATATCAGAGATAGAGCGTGTGTAAATATAAAGTAAACATAGAAGTCAACATATGCAATCGTCAGGCTGACGATTGCATATAGCATGAAACAGACTGTCGCCTCTAACATTGACTTATGTTCACTTTTATATATATATATATATATATATATATATATATATATATATAAAAGAACTAACATAAATATAGTTTCAATATCTCTCTATATCTCTGACATGAGGTATTATGATTGCTTGTATTATTTACATTATTCGGAATGTTATCGTCATCTTCATTGACATATTCACAACATTTCAGCAGCTGTATGTTCCAGACTTCTTCAAATTTTTTCCCTTTAACTCAAATTTGGTTAACCATTGTTGTGGCCTGGTTTTGTACCCACAACTCTATTACTGGATCTATCCAATTTTTTTATCACAGTGGATAAAGACGTTGGTTAGATCGAAGAAACGCTCAAGCAGAGCCATTTAAATATTAGTGTTCTAACAGAAGACGGAAAATGCGACACTGAAACCCGAAGAGGTATTGGGGGAGCCAAATATTCATTCCAAATTTAAACTTTGTATTAAGAGATAGAAAACTTCTTTAGAAACAAAGGAAAGAGTAGTGAATTGTTACATGTAATGTTTTCTATTGTATGGCCATGAATCCTAGACAATTTCCTCAAAGTTGAAGACGAGTATTGATGAAACAGAAATCGGGTTCTACAAAAGGTTGCTGAGGATACCATGTACTGATCATGTGAACAACGACCATATTTTAGAGAAATGAAAACGAAAAGGAAACTTTTTACATTATTCGGGCTATTGTCCTCATCTTTGTCGCCATATTTATTACAACGTTTCGGCTCTTGTACTCTCCGGTCTTCTTCGGGCAGTTTTAATGACGAACTGAACCCTTTATTTAGCTCACTGGTGTAGACTGTTCTAGCTCCACGTGCCATGTCTAACGGATGGCAGTTATCAGATATCTCCTGTTAATTCCCCTCTCCAAGTTCTCCACCGCCTTAACCGCCTTAAATATAGACAGATACGAAAAGGAAACTTATATTTAACATCAGAAAGAGACAGTTGAAATTTTTGGGTTTCATAAAAAACAGGGGCTTGGTAAATCTTAATCACAGGACAGATTGAGAGCAAGAGGGTCAGAAGAAAACAATGCATAACATAAGTGACAATCTTGATAAATGGGATGGCGAAAGAGTGTTTAGAAATAACGAAAATACTGTATTTATTTAGAGCTTCAAGGGTCGCCTAGGTTTTAAGGGGACATAACACATAAAGAGCGAATGATCTATAAAAAATCTAGTACAGGATTTCTCAACCAGGTGGGAATTCTCACCGGCGGCGGGGGGCCGATTTCATATCTTCTGCTGGAAGGGAAAACCTTTTACTTTTTCTTTTTTTTTATTTCCAGAATCTTGTTCTCATCATGAGTATCAAAAAGTCGACATGATTAATCTTATATTCATTATGGACACACAACCATCATCATCAACACGGAGAAGAAAAGCCTGTTTGTATTTTGTTGCAAAGCTTTGTTAAATAATTATTTGAAACCAAAATCAGTAGATTTAGCAATTGGTTCAATATAATCATTGAACTTAATATCAGCGGCAAACGTTTGCCCGAAAAGTTACAATTTACTGGAGGTTAGCATTAGCTATGCTAATGAAGAGGAGAAAAGGTTTTTAAAGAACATGGACAAAAAGCTCTTTCGTTTTGAAGGCGTTAAAATTACCAAGGAAATCTTTGCCCCAGTTAACAATAGTATATAATGTTAGTTATTATGCGTAATATTTTATACCAAAGCATTAGTTCGTAAACTTTTTTGCCCAATGTACCCTTTTCCTAATATGACAAAAAGTCATTCCTCATTTTTGTGTGACTTGGTGCTTTCCAAATAGTAGAAGAAACGATTTACTAATTGGCTTTGTAAAAATTAAACTAGTGAATTCAAATATATTGAAAGGGTTGAATATCAGACAACAGAAATATGACACAGAAATCCGAATACGCATTGTACTACCGAAAGATTACTAAATAAAACAAAGTATTAACAAACAAGACAAAAGCAAAGCGTAGTGAACTTTATGTAATAGCCATCCTCCTATGAGATAGTGAACGTTGGACAAAATCTCAGAGGTGAATTGGAGACAAAAGCTAATAGAGATATGGTCCTACTGCAGACTGATGAGTATAACATGGACGTGGCATTTGAAATAAAAGGACACTTATAATTAAAATCACAGTGATTCTGTCGAAAATACCGAGGAAAGATGGATTACAGAATATGACCCACACAAAAACAGACTAACTGCAAGCTAGACAGAGAAAAATGGCAACTGACCTACGTAACGAGCTAGTTTAAATGAATGGAAAAGCAGAGTGTGGGAGATATAGAAAAACAACAAAACTGGCTAAGATCTCCAAGTGTTAGAAATTAGCCCTAATCGCCAATCTACTGAATAAATACGGGGCATAAAAGAAAATAAATATATGAAGACGGTGTCAGAAACTAATACGCAGACGACCGTCAAATTTATTAGCAATAGCCTGCATCATAATGAATTTGATTATCCTGATTGGTTGATTCGTTTTTTTATGTTTTATCAACCCTTTGCTGTTTTTTTTAATCAGAAAATACGTTTAGATTGTAAGAACTCTTCATCTTTTTTAGATAATACAGTATAATCCCTAATATCCGGAAGCCCTCATATCCAGAATCCTCATATCCGGAATCCCTCACATCCGAGTGTCTCATATCCGGAATCCCACATATCCGGACTTTTTTTATGTGCATATTTGAACTATTTGGGTGGTATGTAACTGATTTGAAATTTCTGTTTTTTCCAGGAAATTTACTTTGGATAATTGCTTATGCTTATTTCCCCCTAATGGCTTGTATTGGCGCAAAGGATGATGGGAATAAGAGGAAAGGGTGACAATGAGACAAATCTGCAACAAGATAGCGATAAGATGCACGATTGTAATGAAACCTGGTCTGAAATTGGAAAAGGTATTGAAAGGTTTGTTAGTTTTGTGGAAAAAAGCCAGGATTAAGCTGTGACAATTGCTATAAGGCATGCAGATTTTTAAAAAGTCACTTTCGTGTAAAAAAATTGAAAACAAAAGCAAGACTAAATGCGGAAAACGTTGAGAATGACATTAGAAGAGAAAAAATCATCATGCAACAGCGATTAAAAAATCCTCGTTACATTATTTGTTTTGCATACGTGGCATAATTAATTTAATTGATTTTCATTAACATTAAATATTTTATTTCTTTTTTCCTTAAAAGCTCATCATTATCTTATTTTGTTTACTATAAAACATTGAAAACAAATGTTAAACCTGATTTCAGTTCTTTTATATGAATCTAAATATAACCCCCCATATGCGAACTTTGTAAGCAATTCCTCATATCCGTAAGGTCTTCTTAGTCTGGTTGTCAGGGATTCTACTCTAATAGTTTAGTGATATATAGCTCCCTATCTAAAAACACATTTCTGCAAGCGTGTCCCTGTATTTTCGAGTTTCTCTTTATTTTCTCAGTTAAGAGATGTACTGAGCTCATATAACATAGCTTTTCACAAGTATCGCTTTCTATATTGATGAAACGCATGATTTACTCTCTGTTGCCTCTATCTTATACTTTTATGTGTCGTGTACCCCCAGGACGTGGGCGATCATCGCCCGCCCCAATTTTCTCCGCTTTGTAACTTTTAGCATATTTTGTCTTTTTGTAATCTCTCTTAATCTTTTTTTTCTGTAAATCATTAACACAAGCTCGTTAGGTATCTTACGCGCTGCTTTGCCTTCAATATTTCCCGTGAGTGTTACATTTTCAAAGCCCTCACTTCTTTTTATAGGCCATAAGATCGTAATGTTACTGGGTGTTTTTTCAACATTAGAAAAATCAATGTGGGACATCTGCTTCGTACGACCCCAAGTCAGTCGTAGGTTTTCGAAACAAGCTTCTATTTTTAGCAGGATAAAGGTAATCTACGTTATTAACGGGATGATTCTACGACTGCTGTCATATAACCAACAAACGTCTCTAGCGATGTAGGTCAGCATAATCAAATAGGAACCTCTATTTTCTGAGCGACGCACTTCGATAAAGAGTCAAATCACATATCATCTCACCTTATTTACATATCACAAAAATCATTTCCGCCAAATTCACCTCTAGTCATTTTTCATAATAGAAACTTTATATATTCAAATCTGCTCAACTAGAATTTGATCAAATGTGACATAACATACATGAAAAGATTACGATGTTGCAAAACCAAAACATGAATAAACGCCACATTCGGTGAAAGCTTAGCCTAAAACATATATAAAATAAATAACCCGTCTGATGAGGCGACTAGACAGTCCCTGCTGCAGACGTCTTCTCAGGCACATTTGTTCTTGGTAAGATCTCACAGATATTACCAGTGGTTTATACAGCTATGATTAGAGGACTAGCGTTAGAGTTCCTGGGAGAGACAACATTTTCTGGTATGGCCAACCGTTTGAACAAGGCCAAGGCTTCGTGCTAGAACATACATCAGCATATATATATATATGTGTGTGTGTGTGTGTGTCTGTGTGTGTGCGTGAGTATAGAGAGAGACAGAGAGAGAGAGGGAGAGAGGTAATAATCCGTTTGTATATAATCCAAGTTAATCCTAATATTATAAAATATCAAAGCTGATCTACAAAGAGAGCTCAGTTTGTTTATTTTAACAGTGCATATAAATTACATACAGACGGAATTTAAAATTCCCTCATGTTATGATCATTTCACCTTAAGAATTAAGATTTACTCGGAAGGATTTTCAAACTGATCAAGGTAATAATATAAAATGAAATATTTTAACTTTCGGTTTGAAAATCCTTGGGAGTTAATCTTAATTCGTACGGTGAAATGATCATAACAAGAAGGTAATTTTAGATTCCTTTTGTGCGTAATATATATATATATATATATATATATATGTGTGTGTGTGTGTGTGTGTGTGTGTGTTTAGATAGATAGATCTAAAGAGAGTGAGTGGTGGTTAGAGAGAGGGATTGTTGTCAGATTGGAAACAATGAGATATTATTAGATCGCACAGATTTTCAAAGCGAAATCTATCCCATTTCTTTTTTATTTATCACATCTGATCCATTTAAAAAAAATAATTCCAGTAATATATTTTTATATTAAAATTGCCAGCAATACAGACAAAACGAAAATCACCAGCAATCCATTTTATAGTAGAATTATCAACAATATATTTTATAGCAAAATGACCAAAGTAATCCATTTTTCCATTAGTTGAAAGCATATGATTGCGTTCAAAATATATTTATTTGAAGCCATGAAATTATGTTCAAGATATTTAGATTTCGGCATTAAATGACCCATAGAGTTCGATATGCCGCTAAACCAAATCAACCAACAAATTTTAACTTTTTCAATGAATGCTCGTTTGTTGTGCTCGCAGTGGATGAGTGATTGTGTCTTAATTTGCCACAAAACGAAACCAATTTTCATTCTCCAACGTCGACTAGAAGTTGAAACAGCTACACCTTTAAAACTGCAGAAATATACAAAGAAACGCATATAGAATATATATGTAAAACATAGCTGTACACATAGACATAATTTAAAATACATTCAAAATAGCTTACCAATAATTACGTGGATCATATATTAGAATTTTTATACTCGATTTTCAGAAGGAGAGAAAATCCCAAGCCTAGTAAATTGATACTTAGGCATTTGGAGCAGGAAACATTTTTTAATACCATATGGAAAGTGAAGTATACGTAAATTTCGCTGATTAAGTATCGAGAAAATTGTTCGAAAATAATTTTTCAAAAACAGTTATTCGAAAAACATTATTCGAAAAACATTATTCGAATTGTAAATTGTTTGAATGAAAATAAATCCAAAGAAAATTATATTAAATGGTAATTATTTGAAATCTGATTTACCGAGAAATAAATAACGCCTATGAAGGATGGCATAGATCGTTTTGCAGCAAGTTTCAACCCATCATCCCACAATAGAGAAATGCTTAGACACTCTTAAAAGAAAACAGGACTTACAAGAAATTCATATTGCAAGATCGTCAAGAAATATTGTGACGTAAATGGAAAACTTAAAAAAATAATTGCATCCTTTAACGAATACTCTTCTGTAGTTGACTATTTGCGTGCAAAATAAGATACAGTGTAACCCGGATATAATAGAGTTGTCGGGACCGGAGAAGAAGTCTCTAATATCCGGGTTTCTCTTATATCCGGGTTTGGTCTATTTTATATACATTAACACAGGCTCTAATTTGGGAACAGAGGAAATCTATCTTATATCCGGGTTTCTCTTATATCAGGGTCTCTTATATCCGGGTTACACTGTATTTTAAGGTTGTAAGGATTTTCTCTTGCTAAATTGTTTTATTAACGATATTCGTGGTTTGAATAATTACAATTTGTGCATTTTTTCTTGTAATTTTTACGTTTTTATTGCAATAAAGAATTTTGTATTTCAAATAATTATCATTTAGTATAATTGTCCTTTCGATTAATTTTCATTCAAACAATTTACAATTCGAATAATTTTTTTTCGAATAATGGTTTTTGACAAATTATTTTCGAGTAATTTTCTCGATACGCAATCAGTGCTATTTACATTTTTTTCGAATAAGCGTTTACGAATAATACATTTGAGTAAATATTTTTACTGATGAAAAAATACTTCAGGAAACAGAGATAGTTTTCTAGAGATGAATATTGCATATAAAATTGGACATCTATTAAATAAAACTGGAATAAAAAATTACTCTTATATTTAGAATAAAAAAAAAAAAAAGTTTAATTTGAATTTTCTGGGGCACCTATTGAAAAAAGAAAGCCCAGAAAAATCAACACTCACAGGAAGGTAAGAGAGGCAGACAGAATTTGTTTAAATCAATGGCAGAAAAGTGAATGGTAGTAATAGTAAGGCGATAAATATTACAGAGATAAGAAGGAGAGGAAGTCATGGAGAGCCACTATATTTCGTTCTATATGGGAAGAAAACATTAAAGCGTAAGAAGAAAATAATCATTGTTTTAAAATTTTTTAAGATATTTTTCTTTCAGTTTTCGAAAAATAACAAATATATTTAGACTAATTGTATCCATATTAACACTAAAATCTAAAGGAAAAATAATTCCAACGTCCTTGCCTTCAACATTTCAGGAAAAATAGGACTGATTTAAATTAATATTTTCATAGTTAAAAGCAAACTAGAAATCTGCTGTTTTGGAGGCTACAAGGAAATTTTACTCAACTTAAAAATTCAAGTGAGATGTTGACAGCATGCAGCTGCCTGAAAACTATCGACAAACGGTGGAATGATTAACATCAAACACTTCAACTATTTCTCGGTACTAATTGACGAAGGTGAATTCCACCGTGGACGATAACGCCAGTTTGTCAATCGCCAGCGGATGTTCACATCTCTGATAACACACTATGCTACATAGGTTATCATTTCTATCCAACTTGCACTCTTTGACAAACGTTATTACAGTTCACCTCACAATTCCATGGTCGTTATTGACCATTACGAATTCATAGACGTGTGCATACTGTTTAACTTTCTAATAATATATTATTTTCTCCAAAGTTGTCTTGTTCGGACATTTAATATAAGTGATAGTATCATGCTGTATATATTAGTACGTAAACTGAGATATTTTTATTAGCAGACTATATATTCTCACACAGGGTTGCCTAATATGATCGAATATAGAGATTTTATGAGCGTAGCGTAGATATAGCACAACGCTGAAAGAACGGAGCATTCACTGTGGATCGAACTCACTAGTCAGTCATAATTGATGTAATCAGAGAAGCTTGCTAACCATTATGCCACGTGGAAGTGCCCAAATGATTTTCTAAGTGTAGCGTAGATATGGCACAAGGCCGAAAGTATGGAGCAACCAGTAAGAATCGAACTCAGTACTCAGTTATAAGTGATTTATTGAAACAAGTTTGCTAAACCTTACACCACGTCGCAGTGCCCGAATAAGATCTAATATAATTAATTACGAAATTTAATCTTAGTTTGTCACTTAGCAACAAATACATAGGGATAATCGGCGTGCGAAGGGATTAGCAAGCTAGTTTAGTTAATTGATATTGAGTAGCTGACACTCATTGACTACAGAAACGAGGCATAGTAGTCGGTATCAACGTATACGCCATTTTGGATTTTTCGACCAGAATTTTTTGTTACGGTTTCTTGTAAATTATATATATATATATATATATATATATATATATATATATATATATATATATATATATATATATATATACGCATCGCTCTTCATTAATGAATCGAGCACTGTTGTCTACTGGCGTTTGTTCACGTCCATATACAATACGCAATACGTTACAATTTCCATTTCTCTCTGCTGTTCTCCGACTAATGACAAATCGGTAGGGTTTCTATCCCGGATTGAAGCAAACGGCTCTCTAGCCACATTGATGAGCTGCGATACAAAGAAACATGACTGTATGTGGTTGTCCTTATTAATAAATTGCGGCGCCTTGTTTGGTAAATTTCATCTTTACATCAAGAAACTGATTAGACAACTGGAAAAGATCCAGGCTCAGTAGACTCACTATATCTATATTATGCAATGAGGCATATTTGAATGAAGATGGCTATATATATATATATATATATATATATATATATATATATATATATATATATATATATATATATGGATTCCTAGAAAGAGAGACCCAGACTACCATTTAATTATAGCGGTTAAGTCTTGGGCAGAAACAAAACACACATTTTGGAATAGATGAATGAAGAGAACTATTGTAAAACGTGCCACAAGCTTCACAGGTTTTGAATTCAGAGTTAATTATGAGTTGTTAACCTCTTAGATTGGTTGCTCCCCAAAGCTATGGGACCCAGCCTGCTATTTACCCATAGCTGGGGGAGGAGAAGAAGAAGATGCATAACTTTCCCATGTGTGTTAGCTCGTAAGTGAGTGCAACCGTTTCGACTGAAATTCATCACCCCCAGCCGCTACCCATTACACCTACGTAACTTATATATATATATATATATATATATATATATATATATATATATATATATATATATTCAAAATTATTGGAGCCTTTTGGTAAATCCTTAAATCGAAAGTGGTTAGCATTATGCATTTCTCAGTACGGTGTTAATTTTGTCCCTAAAGTCAAGACTGATTTGAGGGATGGATTTCAATTACGTGCTAATACCCTTGGTAAAAGTATGAATCCTCTTCTTCTCCCCTCAACTATGAGTAAATAACAGGACAGCCTGGATTCTATACTTTTGGATGGCAACTGGTCTACTGCAGAAAGGAATTGCAACCTACTGCGGGAAAAAAAATCTGCCTAGTCAGTCATGTATCGGAAGATACATGATCGCCTAAGCGTGTATCACGCATTGCACATACCTGAATGACGGACGGAAAATCCTTCACTTCATATTTATTAATGCTACCAGTATAATTTTCAAATTTCAGCTTTTTTCTGAAGTTACATGTCTTTATTATTATTAAAAAAAAAAAAATGACACATTGAGGTCTCAGATGGGAAATTATTTTCTACAATGTTATTGTGAAAGTGGATGAGCGTCTTCTACGGTGTTAATTTTGTCCCTAAAGTCAAGACTGATTATCAGTACGCATTTCGAAAGGTACGTATTGAAAGCTACATGATCGCCTACTTATGTATCACACATGGCATATAACTGATGTCTTTGTGCTGGCCAGTCTTCCAAAATTTGAATCAAGAAACGATTTTGTAAGGAGCAATGTCATGCTGAATAGCTTCGGAGACTTGTCTCCCCATAAGAAGGAGAACATGACCCTAACTAATTGCATTAGCATGACATAAGTAGGGTAGAAGCACTGAGATTCGGAAAAGGAGAATTGTGTAGATGTGCGAAACTCATACGTCTATCTTCCCCTTTAAGGAAAGATTCCTCCAAGAACACACACGAACTGCGCTCTCGTACTTCACCTGCACCTTCAACCATTTCATTTATCGCATGGGATCGGAACCGAATCAGACGCCGCGTATCTTGTCTGGTCTGTACGTCCGTCGAGAGGAAAGGCCCTGAAAGAGAAACTCCCTTCCACGCGTCCAACTGCAAAAAAAAAAACTTATCAGGGTTGATCTTGGTCCTTGTAACCGTCCCTTATCCTCTTATTTCTTTGCCAACTTCGTCAGTCTCGGTTCTGCCCGACATAAGAACCGAAACTTCATCAACATAGGCGGAGAAACTGATCGAGGTGGTAGCACCAGGTAATGAGATTCCGCGTAGGACCGGACTCATCTTTAACTTGTGAAGGACAGCCTCCAAAATAAGAACTTAAACAAAAGCAAAAGCGAACAACCTTGATCAATGGAGTAAGACAACACGAAAGGCATCGATCCTCCCCAATTCACTACCACTGGAGCACCGGTTGACGCATATAGAATTCGGATTCAAGTGCAAATACACAGCCCGAAACTGGGGGCAGAAAGGACAGCCTACAGAAAACTATGGTCAGCCTATCAAATGCCTTCGAATGATTTAAATTGATAAGTGCGAATTGACTGTTGACATGCTCGATGATCATGCGTACCAAATGAATGTTGTCCTGAATAGTTCTACGTTTCAGAGCAGGTCTGCCCAGAAGTAGAGAAAATCAAATAGGCATCGAACTGACCAGGACTCAAACTGGTCAACCTTTGAATAGATCCAACCATGGTCCATTTATCCGCCAGTGTGATACACGAGATATGCACACATTTTGGCGGGCATATTCGTAACCTCAGAAAACATTCTTTTTAACCCAACCCTAAATAGCAGAGGTTAATACTTTTTGATAAGCAAGGAGGCCAGCCCCGCTCTAGCTAAGGCTACGTCTCCACCATCATGGGATTTATCCCCTGATAGTGGGAAGTAACCCGATAATTTTTTGCTTCACATGCCGCTTGTGCTGCTAACCTAATTAAACTGAGTCGGCGACTAAATCAGGTACAAACGACCTAAACTTAGATTTCAATAAACCTACCATTTATTTCCAATCACAGCCCCCGACCATTCCCGCTGCAGCATTAATAACAGCTGGTCTTGAAAATCTCGCTCACCAAATAATGATTCGTTCAATTTCCAGTAGCCAGCCAATCTAAGTTTACACGAACACCAACGAGCCTATGATCGGAGTAAACTATAGAATTGGAACTTGGACAACCTAAGAGACCTACAGCGGCTATCTTAACAAGAACTTGGTCAATGAGATAGAATGCACTATCGAAGCCAAGCTTCCCTATTAATCAACGCCCACACTGCATCCCGGGGGTGCTTATTACGAAACTTATCGACAAGATAGAACTTGTTGATAGTGCTGAAATTGCTTCACATAAGGGTTGTTAGTACCGAATGTTTCCGCTATACGATCTATGTTGGGGTAAAGGATGGCATTCCAATCGCCCGCTAAAACGGCTCGAAATGCCAAAACAAATCAGGTCACTCCTCATGGTGATTGTTCGCATAAACCCCGATGAGACGGATATACTTATCTATGGGTAACATCAAGCACTCAAAACTTTTCGACGGATCTGTGAAAACAACAGCACATGCCGCATTCAAAGATTTGCTCATTAGCCAGGAAACACCTTTCGAATATCCGTCAAAATAAGCTGAATAGAAGACAAACCTCTTAGACAGTATATATACGCAATCACTAATTGAAAACCGGTTCTCCTGTACACACTAGACAACCAAACCGAGACGCTGAAGATCATGACGAGACTCGACCTGCGACCTCAGGCCCCGGCCATTTATACTAGCCAATCAGAAAGCCAAGATCAATCATATTAGGGTTCGGGATCTTCATTAAACATGGCTGGTGTTAAGAAACTGATGGCCTATGCCATTGGGCATTGGCCCATTTCACTTTTGATAGTGCCATCAAGAAACAGGCCACCAGGTGGAATATTAATTTCAGAGCTCTATACAGGTATGAGTGAAGAACAAGTTGGAGCCTCTGTAAATAAGACTGACTCAATTCTTTTCACATTATCTTTGTCGAAGAAACTCAGGGGAGGGAATATCCTGATAGGTTCATTTGCCTCTTCTAGCATCGCTTATATTTGTTGGTGTCACTGTCCCGATAGCACCGCAGTTAACACACTCTTGGCGTTGGAAAAAATATTCTAGGGTTTTCAACTTATTTTGAGATTACATCTTTGAAATTATAAATTATAAGATATCTTAAATCATTGATTTTGAGGATTCGCGTTAATGCCTTTTCCGCCTGCTCCACACGTCATCCCATAAATTTTAGATGGGTTTAGATTTTTCTTTTTTTCATTTGATTCGGCCAATGGTATTCTTTGTTTTGGTTTTTTTGGGGGGCTTTTTGTGCTGTCTGCGCGCGCGCTCGCGTGTGTGTGTGTGAGTGTAAATGTCCTTTATTCGTGGGATCCACATCCCATGAATAAACGATATTTACACACACACACACACACACACACACACACACACACACACACACACACACACACAATATTGGAGAGAGAACGTTCATAGGTATAGTTAGGTTTGACAAAGGAATCAACACTGCATAATGACTGTCAGTTGCAGTCCAAAACCATGCGCCACTAATTTTTGCGTGCTCTTTATATAGGCAAGTGGTGTAATAAGGTAAATAAGGGAAAGGAGGACACCGACATCCGTTCCCGTTCTTTTCTTTCAGGCTAATACATTATTACACTGCTAGAAATTATAGCCATTATTTTATTCATGTATTCTCATTTAATATTTTAAATGAATTACTCTATTTACATATCTCATTTATTTATCTTGAATCACTTTTCGGATATAATGATTGGGGATATGAAGCCTGTTTATTATATTTAGGTTATGAGATTCTTCTTATGCTTGTAGGTAGCATAGTAGGAATTTGTTTTTCTCTTTCCATAAAGAATTGCGTATTTTCTATTATTTAGCTATTTATCCTGTTATGGATGGCGATTATTACTATATTCTTCTCTCGATTTCGTCGACAGGTGAGTTTTGTGTATTTAATCGGGCTTCTTTCTTTCAATACTCATTTGATGTTTTGTGATGGCTTTTTTGAAATTCCATATTATGTTTTAAGGGGATTGTAACATTTGTTAATATTTATTGTTACGTGACGTGTTACCTTCTGTGTTTTCTGGTATATTTTCTCATTTATATATACAAAATATTATTAAACTATTGGTTTATCAGGATTAACACGAAATTCTTCATATATATCTGGAAAGATATCTGTATATATGTAACAGTTTTAAATATACTAAAGCCATCTGATATCCTCTAACTTTTCAAGAGCCACACCAGGTCGAAAATGGAATACTGCTGCCATATAATGGCTGGAGATTCTCAGTCATGACTTTCTACATTTGGTACAGTACAAACGTGTATACCTATCCTTGTAGGTGGTGAAGTACTTTCCATTCTGTAAAACCTTTCTAAATGACGAGACGCCTAACGTCTTTCACTGATCTATCGATATTTCCATTGTGGGTATTCAGATGAACTATACGCTTTAGTTATACCACTCTTTACATTCACGGCTAAGATCCACCATGCCACGCACATTGTAGCGAACCACCCCTTCTCTTAATGTTCCGCGGGTAAATAAATTCTATTCAAGCAGGTTCTTTCCAGGAACCACTGTCTTGTGGAACCTACTCCCAAGTAGTTACTTCTCCAATCAATACAATCTTAACTTATACAATCTAGGATTAACCGTTATCTTCCGTACATATCCACTTAATCTATAGTCCTCTAACTCGAGTGTCCCGGGGGCCTTCTACAGGGTAAACGCTATTGTAAAAAAAAAACAAAAAAAAAATTATTTAACTTTAATTCTAATCGAATTAATGTCTTCCTTTTTGTTTTAACCTTAAGTATATGTTGATTCGGTTTATGTTCGTAGAATTTCTAACCTCAGGCTTCATTCATCCTATCGGTGTAAATTTTTTCTCGTTCCGCTGCCAATGTCTAGGGATATCTCATTTTTCTCTTACTTCGTACAGCTGGGTCATAGCTATTCTTTTTTCTGCTAAGTCAGCCTTAGTATTATCCGGCCAACTGACAATTTCTATACCTCCAAATTCACGAATCTATGCTTTTATAACATGGGACATTCCTGAAGCTAGATATTGCAGCTTTATAACAAATGATATTATTATTCCTTTGCTGCTAATGTTTGTAATAAATTCTTTCCGTCAGGCTTGAATCATCTACCAGAAATTCATTTTCTGATTGCTGCTCTTGAAATCTTGCCTCAACCTTGTTTCTTTCCGCTTTCGTTTCCCTTGAAAGCCTGTAAATCATACCACTCACTCAGAAACACCGCTATTCTCCATTAGTTTAAAGATTAGTCACTTCGTCTAGTAATATGTAACACATGAGGATTTCAAAGCATGATATTTTCCGTAATTCCTCTACTAATCTCAAATATCATCAAGTACAATTCGGGGATCTAAATATAGACAGATTTGGATGTTAAATCGAACATATAATCCAGTACGAATTCAGAGCCCGTTCGGCTTCAACGAACATTCTCTCTTCATATCTGACAATACATATTCAAACTGGTGACCTAAATAACTCCGTGTTATGGGACAATAAGACAAGCAAGATCAGGCAAAATAAAATGTACATTGCCGCCAACGCAACTTCGCTTTTGAGAGAAGTTCTCTATTGTGTCCTAAATATTGCCTGGGTATGGGAATATGGTACTCGGTATTGCTGGATATAAAAGTAATGTTTCTATGCACGCGAATAAAATTTAGAACACGGAATATTGCAACTGTTTCAAGTTTACTTATAAAGTAATTTGAATGAACGTCAAGAGGATTTCACTTTCTTTCAAGGTGATCTAACACTGAATTTGTTGAGAGGAGAAAATATGTGTCGAACGAAAATATTGAAAAGCAGATATTTAGTTCAACCGAATTAACGCTTGAAGAAAAACGTATAATAAATTTAATATTTAAAATGAAATGTTGAAAGATTCTTTTCATGCAGAACATTCGAAAGTTGTTTTCAAATTACATATGTTTTATATATATATATATATATATATATATATATATTTTATGAAATGGACAGAGTCCGACAATTATTTTAAGACATTTTTATGTTTACATATTCTTTTTTTATCGATACAAAGATTTAAGTAAGTGCTCTGTAAACAGTATTAACAACATTTACCGGCCTGAATGTCCAAAAAATTGTCATAGAAAATATGCGTCCTCCGGCAGGAGTCGAACCTGTATCCTATACGGAACCATCATACAGCCTGACGTGCTTTTACCGATTTCGCTTAGTAAGGTCGATTTTACTGTTTTCTAAACTAAAATTTTCCATGATTTTCTCACGTACATTCATATCTGCTCGATGCCTATCCAAATGTAAACAAATGACATCATGCATTATGAACTGGTGATAGTCCGACAATTATTTTCCATTGACGTATTTTTGCAAAAAGTTTTTTTTTTTCTAGGGTGAAATGTATTGGTGGTAATTTTTTTTTCCAATATTGTATTGCTGCTAATTTTACTATAAAAATATTTTTATATATTCATAATGTTTTGACTACAGTTTTGAGGTTAACTATTTGCCAAAGCTTTGACTCGTAACAAGTGCTTTCAACCCGCGTGAGAGTGGACCTGGGAACAACAGTAACTAAAAGTAGTTCCGCGTTCCTCAAATCCTCCCGATCAGAGGTCTTACTGCCGGATGTACTTTATCGTCATACCCAGAACATGTAAAAAAATAGAAAAAGGCAATAGCAGTACCGGAGAATGTAACCATCCATATAACGCATTAAGATTTGGCCACCTCGTTGTGGTGTAATGGATAGCAAGTTTGTCTCGCTAGAACATTTACAACTGAGTATTGAGTTCGATTCTCAAATGAGTGCCCCATACTTTCGGCCTTGTGCCACGTCTAAGCTAAGTTTGGTAAAACACTGGGCGCCTCGGAGTGGTGTAATGGTTAGCAATCTTGTCTACCTAGATCAGCTACTACTGAAAGTGGGTTCGTCCTCACTAGCTGCCCCAAATTTTCGGCCTTGTGCCACATCTAAGCTATGCTTAGAAATTATTTTGTGGCTAATTGTTAGCAAGCTTGTCTCGCTAGAATAATTACGACTGAGTAGTGAGTTCGATCCTCACTGGTTCTCCCATACTTTCGGCCTTGTGCCACATCTAAGCTATGCTTGGAAAATCACTATAACTCATTATGATTTGAGGCCTGATGAGATGATTAATAATAATATATATTTTATATGCTTCATGAAGCATTGCATTTTAATTTTGATTTCTAACTAATATTATTTTACATTAATTTCATTTGCTTTTATATTATCCTTCAAACAGGTGTAACCGTAATAACTCGAATTTATAATAACGATTATAATATCGGCAAAATTCTAAATCATATAACGTTTTCTCTATGAAATTAATATTAATTCGATAGTTGATTTATTGCTTTGCGGATGTGACTGCTTGCTGTACTGATTTTAATCTAAATATATGGCTATTTTTTTCTTTGTCATGTTCATGTTAAAAAGACTAATAAGTGTCATGCTCACCCGAAAAAAATATTTAGCATTATATGATCGGATGCATTTGTAAACAAACAAAAGAGATAATAATTAAATATTTCTAAATTGGAAAAAAGAAATTGTGTGATATTTTGTTTTGAATGTTCAACAATCAGACGAGAAATATTTTCTTCGTGCATTTCGGAATTACCAAAGTTTGGCTCGAGCGTTATTCCACCGAGCAGGGAAATTCAAATCTTGTGCGTTTGCTTTCTGAATTTGAAATTAGCTTATTAATATTCTGCATCTTTTCTTTATCCTACCATTTGAAATACCATTTTCTCCAAATATTTTCATTCTATTCACTACACGTTTCATTCTTATTAACATTTTAACTTTTCTTCAGTCTATTTTTGGCATGATCTTAAAGTCAGTATTTCCTTGTCCCCCCCCCTTATTCATGTTTTCAGTTTCTTTTATAGTTTCTCTTCTATCTGTGTTTATAATTATTACACATTCCAACGCTGTCTTCCCAACACGCAAGAATTATATATTTCCCTGTGTCTCTTTTATGGTGTTATATCTCTTACGGCCCACAGCAATTTTTATATCTCTGGAATTAAAAAAAATTAACCCTAACTTTACTAATATACATGTATGGATTTATTTAAAATATATATAAATATATGTATTTGCAATGAGTATAATACATGGTGTCCAAAAGCATTTGACATAATTTCGCAGGCCAATAATTTTGGCAATTATTATTGAAATAACCTCAAATTTTCTCAGAATGTATAGAAACAGATCAAGATTTCATATTTAATGTTTCATTTCACGATGAGAATCTGCCAGAGAGATGAATCGGACATGGATGAGATGAAGACAGTTTTCAGCAGCGGTCACTGGCCATTTCCCCGTGTAATTTCTTTTTCTGGGAATATGTGAAGAGACTGCTCTATGCCCACACTTCATGCTAGCATTAATGAAAGTAAGCAGAAATTACTTCCGTACTAGATAATGTTACCGGGGACATGCTACAGCGTGTTTGGCAGGAGCTTAACTACCGACTTGATGTGTGCAGTGTCACAGGCGGTGTACATATTGAACACTTATAAAGTCGGTCCCATAATAAACTTATGATGTTTAACGCCTAAACTATTCATTTTCATTGAGCTAGACTTAGTATTTGTCAGGATAATTGCTTTTAAAATTATATCACATTTTTTGGGACACTCTGTACTCTAAAATTACATACTACCAAATCTAGATATTTTAGGGTTCGATCCTTGGTCTTACTTTATTTCATTCATAAACGACCTTCTTGAAGTAATCTCTTCTTGACTCAGTATATATACACATGATAAACGTATTTAATCCCGTCTTAAACTAAAGCTGATCTCGAAAATGACGATTAATCTGTTGTTACTTTCGACAACCCTTGTCTTGATATTTTTAACGCATCCAAAACGAAACTGATATCTTTAAATCATATGAGCAACGCTTTATTGCCATTCATCAGAATGGCTGATGCTAAACACCAGGTAAGTAACTCATTGTGTCGTTTCAGTCTAACCATTACCACTGACATGAACAGGAACGATTATATAGGTCGGTTCGCTCTGTCATGCTAGAATTTTTTCTCGCCAGAATCTATCTTTGAAATTCATATGTCTATCATTCTTCCCTGCAAGGAATATTGCTGCCATATTTAATTTAGTTCCCTCTACCATATATCTAGACATTATTGACAAAAAAAAAAAGAAAGTAGAATCGTTTTATGTTATCAGTCCTAACTTACCATCTCGGGTTCATTCACATCACCAGCGTACTAACATAGTTTCCTGGTACCTTTCTTATCAATGCTTACACGGTAATTGTTCTGTTGACTTTTCCCCTTGGCACTTCGACTTCGCAAATTTAAGCACGGTACTAGATTGGAAGTTTGGTCTCATCATTTTACTGTTGAAATGCTCTTAGATTTTTTTGTCTTGTACTTCTCGCCTGTGGAACTCTCTTCTTGATTCTTGATGTCATGTCAAATATAAATTTTAAAAAAATTGATACAACCTAAATCGCCATATTTTCTCTCCTGGAAACCTAACCTTTTAATGTCAGCTCTCTCCTCTCTCCGCTCCTTCAATTTCTTTCACTCTCAGTTACTATCTTCCCTATTAGTAGATTTATCTTACTGCTTGGGATGAAAAGATTAGAATCAAAGATTAAAATACTTCCTGAGCGATAGCGTTAGTCAACTGGTCATATATATAATATATTACTATACTAAAATAAATAACTAATTTTATTTATTAATGATGCGTTTATTGACATTTATAACAAAACCTGATATTTCACAAATTAATAGATAGATAGATAGATAGATAGATAGATAGATAGATAGATAGATAGATAGGAATTTGATAAGAGTCGTAGAAGAATGTGTAGGCCGATAAAGCGTAATAAAGCGTAAACTAGGATGATATAACGGGACTGGCACAGAAGCTAGAGAAGAAACACTCTAAACATATAACACTATATAAATACACACTATACATATAGACAATTAAAGTAAAATATTTCTTTTAGCGATCTAAATAATTAGAGAGACTTGATAAAATATCCGACGCTCTCATGATGAGATATTTTCAGACATATCCAAAAGCAGATTTGAATGTTCAACCACCATTCGAAGAATCAACCATATTCTATAGAGATGCAAGGGTTTAATGCATCAACATCACAGAATTGCCTTAATGGTCTGAATGAATTCCCAAAGAAGAAAATCTATCAAACAAATCGTTTCCTTTGGAAATCAGCCCGAAGAATAGAATGATTATGTTTCCTAGGATGAAGGGATTTAGTGGTAGCGAAGAAGTTGAATAGGTACACTAGTACAAACAAAGTATTTGTAGTGAATGTTTCTAAACTGTGGAGTGGAGGGAATTTATGGTGGGAGAGTAGAAATGTGAGGCAAATCGGCAGGAAGACGAGATCTGATGTGGGAAAATAGCAAGTGTCGCGAAAGAAGATATGCGACATCATTGGCATCAGAGAAAACACGAACAACTGGAAAAGCTTCGTAACCAAAGCCAGATCGATATTGTTTGAGTTCACCATTCTTTCTTCTACAGAGAGCACTTACTCAAGATAGAAATTACTTACGAAGTACTTTATTTATTTATTTATTTAAGTAACAAATGACAAGAATAGTAATGCACAATATATCCACGGAAAAAAATTGACAGCTACATTGACAACATAAAAACACGTACAAACATAAACATAGATATTCATTAATAGATTTATTTACTAAATCTCACCCAATTGAAGACTCGAGAGCAATTCAAATATATTATTTCTGTCAAATTGTAACGATAAGTGAGGTACCTGGTGTAAAAGAAAAATTGTCCAAAGCATATAAAAGTAAAGTTGTCCAATTGTTATATTAATCTTTAAACCGTTGTATCTTAGAAATGATTAAAAATATCTTACTGGAATGCTTCGATGTCTTTATAATCTTACTGGACTCTACCTTGAGCATTAATAATCTATAATTACTCTCTAAACTTAAAAATAGTATTGTAATAAAATCGATCTTAAACGAAAAAAGACATGTCCATCATTAATTAATCAAATTTAAGGATCCGGAAATCATGAATATTGAAATAAAGTTTAAATAAATATTTATTATTCCAGTATTATTTTCTTATTTATTCGACTTGATCATCGCCATCTCTAATCTTCTTTCCTGAAGTAACAAGATACCTCACAGGTTTTACGTACGATTTCATTTTCAATTCATTTTCACTGCTCTTAGGATTATCACAACGGAAACTTTTCTCCCCCGTGCCAAACGACTTATGGATTGAGTTGGATCTTTTCTAATTGATCTCCTTAGCTCTAAATCGAAATGATGATCCCTATTTCTGATAAGATCTCTTGATCCAGATTTCCTCGATACTCTTCGCTCTCTTTTAAATTTATACACCGTTATCTTGTTGTTTCTTGAATTGACTTTGAAGATGAAAGCCAGAGTATGAATGTTAGTAACATTACTGAAAACCTAAATGATCTCTTTCGTCTCACCATTGCTCAGTTACGAAGACAGTGGGTCTGACAGAAAACGACTTTAATCTGTTCTCTTTGTAGGTTCAGTGATTCTTACGGGAAAAGGTATCAAGATATCTAAACGTCTTGTCTGCAAACCTGGATAAATAA
The DNA here is from genome assembly GCA_903632075.3 of Acanthosepion pharaonis. Classification (NCBI taxonomy): domain Eukaryota; kingdom Metazoa; phylum Mollusca; class Cephalopoda; order Sepiida; family Sepiidae; genus Acanthosepion; species Acanthosepion pharaonis. The sequence continues at coordinate 774,850 of CAHIKZ030005269.1, read as the reverse complement.
ACTCAATTTGCTTAGTGTTTCCTTTTTTTTTCTTCTTTATTTTAGATATTTAACATTTATGGGATGGACAATTATGCTGTAACATGATTTGGACAATTTTTCTGCTACACCTGGCTAATTACAAGAATGTAATTCTTGTAATTAGCCGGTTGCGATCTAGCAATAAATATCAAAACTGGTTGAACTAAAGAGTGGAACTCTTCTGCGTACTTGCTAACGTTTCTCTTTATTTTTAAATCAAGATAAAATAAAAACGTTAAACTAGAAATATACAGCTGAGCCAGTTATTCAAAATTTATTCTTTTGAATGTCTTCTATCTTTTCTAAAATCAATTGGAGATAATAAAGATTTACTTATAAACGAACTACTAATTAACCTATTGATGGACGGAATATGTTTATTACTATTTTAATTTTTTTTTAAATTTTTTGCAAAGGTATTTTCGCATAGGAGAATATAACGAACCCGATTGGAATTGGACCTCCGCTCTCTGATTTCCAGTTCCAAACTGTTATTCATTTCACTCACATGCAAGCTTACAAACTTACATTGCCACTCCCGTCATTACGGCATTTAAATGTTCCTCCAACCTTTGTATTAATCTTTCTATTCTTTGACACAGAACCAAGGGAATGAGTGCAGACAGCTTTTGGTCTTGAGTATGGTTTGATTCGACAGAGATTTCTTTGTATAGTGGAGCTGTTTCTGTATGTTGCGCAGATTTCAGGATCACCTCCCAAAAGTCGTTCATGCATTGAATATAGACTGAGGCACTATTCTGGTTGGGATTCTTCAAGCGTATGTATCTGCCTGCAGACGCTCATGTTTGCAGTGTGGTTGTTATTCTGAAGACTAAGTTTGATGCAGATCCTTTCCTGTTGGTATGTGTTTGATTCGCAATTTATGAAGTTTTCACTCTGTTGTGGGCATCGAGCGATCACTTTCTTCTTATTGTATCGCTGGTGAGAAGTTGGGTTATTGACACTAAGGTCAACACCGATTGGCGACTCTCACCTTCATGATTAAACTCAATTTTCGGATCATATGTGTTGGATTCACAATTTATATGTGCTGGTCAGTGCTTTCATAATGCACTTATATATAAATAATTATTTATAAAAAATATTTGCAAATCTGTAGATTAACGTAATCGCACGCATGTATGGTTGCTGATATCTCTTTATATATTTCCTATTTATATTTATACCAATATATATATATATATATATATATATATATATATATATATATATATTTTGAAAAATTTCTCAGAGTTAACCTGTAGAAAAAGACAATATTTGTAAATAATAATAATAACAAATCAAAATGTCGTTAGCATCTGGAAGAATTTAACAGTATGTATATAATAGCTTTCTCTAAATTCTTCCAGTTGGTAAGAACATTTTGTTTTGTTATTATTAGTTACCATGTTTAATAAATTCATTTCTTTTTTGCCTTGAAAAAGTCCACATTGGACGAAACGCGTCGGTTAATATTACCGTTTCCTATTTTCTTTTACACACACACACGCGCGCACACACACACACACACGCGCACTCACAATTACATATATATATATATATATATATATATATATATACACACATAAGATAATAATAATAATAATAATAATAATAAAGGCTGCATGGTCATAATTTATTACATTGGAATCGCAAATACGATCCAATTGATCAGACCTACAAATACAAAAAGAAATCAGAAAAAATAACTCCGGAAATTACAAATAAAATTTAATTATTTTTTTTATTTCTTTTCGGATGAGAAATTATATAAAACTGCTCGAATGTTCTTTTTATCCGAGCGCTTTCGGCTATACATTTAGCTATTTTCAAGGATTAAATATTTTAACTGGAAATAGTTTGTTGTATGTATGTTCTATAAAATGTTTTCATTTTTCAAAATACGATTAATATATTGTGTCCATGTTCAAAGTTCATATTATTAAGTGTTGTTTTTTTTGTTTTTATTTATAAGGCTCCCATTATTTTTAGCCTTTTTTTTTGCATGTAGATGATGCTATTACATTAGTGTTGTCAACAAGTATGTTACGAATATATATATATATATATATATATATATATATATATATATATATATATATATATATATATATATATATATAAAATTTAGCTTGAAGATGGAACAGAGCTTATTTTAAATCAGTTTAATTTAAAAAATTATATTGGAGTTTTCAGCTCTTGTTTTGAAACATGAGACTTCTTATGTAGCGTTTTGGAATCATATTTTTAAATAAATAATTATATTTATTCTCTTTTTGTATCGAGCACTATTTTTTAAAATAATAACTAAAATACTAAGGGACTTTGGATTATTTACCTAAACAGTTCCTTCCTATTTTCTATATATTTTCACACACACACACACACACACACACACATAAATATATATATATAAAAATATATATATATATATATATATATATATATATATATATATATATATATATATATATATATATAAATACTTAAATCTTTAAATAATGTTCTGTTTACGCTTTGAATAGGAAACTGAGCCTATATGAGTTTTAAGCATAATCTGAACGAGTGAGTATGATTTAAAGGGAAAATTCAACCACGTGTTGTTGTGATGTTTTTTTTGCTGTAGGCTGGTAAAGGGACACCATAGGAGATTTTGAGTTCTTCTTTAAAGGGTTACGCAGGTTTGAATCAATCCTGACGGAGGTCGAATTTTCTTTTTCTTTAGTATTTCTCGGTTACCCAGGCCAATACACGAATTAAATACTGTTTTGAATAACTGCAGAGTCTACTCTAATAATATTTTAGTATCTACCAAAAGTTAATGCTTATTTATCGATAAATCCTTGTAAATCTCCTTGCCCTTCACTTCTCAATCTTTTTAAATGAAGCCTTTTCTTTTAACAATCAGGTCTAATATATGCATCACTCATCAAATAATCTGCATTCGTACTATTCTAAAAACATTCACGTACATTCATTCATTCTCTTTGTCTATTATTATATTCAAATATCAAGGGAAAAGGGCTGGTCATGTATCTCTGATTCAATTTCATTATGAAATATCTTTGTTTTCATTTTAACTCTATGAAGAATCTTTAAATGCTTGAGCGTGACACTACAGTATTCTCACGGCTAATTTTTCCAAGTCGCTGATATGTCACGTGTTGGAGGTTTATTTTAAACTCAAAATAATTTCTTATTAAATACCTTATCATGTCAAGTGTAATGTCATGAAATGTTTCCTTTTTCTGCTAGATAATATATATTAAAAGAGATTAAAAGAATGATAGTGGGAAATATGATAGTAAATATAATCCATTTCTCTTAGTCTAATTGATTTCTTTTCTGATCACTTTTGGAAAATTAATTTGGCATTTTCAGTTGTTTCAGTTTAGTTGGCGTAGCGGCAAATGGCTTTATTCGTAATTAACTTCAGTAAATGCCTGTTTTATGTTTAAGACTTCTGTCATTTTCAGACTTTTCCTACTGCTTGTGTCGTGTATTGTATTTGTGTGTGCGACTATTATATATCGAAATTATGAACATCAAAAGTCTAACAAACTTACTTCCGCATGGATACACCATTCAAAGAACTGAAAGCAAATTACCTCTTATGTACATGTAAGGATTTTAGATAAAAAATGTAATTAAATGAGGTCGAATCTATTTTTTAAATTCTTTCCTCGAAACAATTTAAAATGTGAATAATCCTATTGCGTTACATACGAAAGGGCAATGAAAAATTCTTGTCATGTCTCATTTTCAAATGTTTTATGCAAAATTACTAATTTATCACGTTATGCCCCCCCAAAAATGACATAATTTCTAAGGCCAATATTTTTGGCAATTCTTGTTGAAATAAGCTCAAATTTTCAGAGAATGTGTAGAAACAGATCAAGATTTGATAGTTTTATGTTTTATTGTTGTTATGCCAATGAATATCTGCCATGGATCGTGCGTGGTGGAGATGAAGACAATTTTCTGATGAAATGGCCGCCGTGATCAGCGGATCAGTTCCCGTGTGATTTCTTTTTATGGGGATAAGTCAAGGGACTGGTCTACGTCTCCTCTCTTTCAGCTAGCATTCTCAAGCTGAGAATCACTTCCGCAGATAATGATGTGACTGGAGACATGTTACAGCGTGTTTGGCAAGAGCTTAACTACAGACTTGCCGTGTGACGTGGCAGAGACGTTGCACATACTGAAGACTTATGAAATCGATCCAATATTAATATGTTCAACACCTAAACTGTTCAGTTGCATTAAGTCAAGTATAGTATTTTTCAAGCCAAATGCTTATAAAATCATGTCAATTTTTCGGGGAAACTGTTTATTGATATATTTATTTCTTGAATTTCTACTTAAATCAAGATTATTTACATTATTCGGACTATTGAACACACCTTTATCGCCATATTTATTACAACGATTCGGCCGTTGTACGCACCGGCTTTCTTCAGTTGGTTGGAAAGTCAAACTGAAGCCTTTATTTCGCTCACTGGGGTAACCTGTTCTAATTCCATGTGCCATCTTTAATGGATGTCAGTTTTCAGTTATCTCCTGTTAATTTCCCTCTGAAAGTTCTCCACTGGCTTACCTGGGTATTGAACTCATACTCTTTAGGTCCTGTTACTGGATATAACCAGCACGTTTATCCATTAAAGTGACAGGACCCAAAGAGTGTGAGTTCAATACCCGGTTAACGCAGTGGAGAAGTTGCAGAGGGAAATTAACAGGAGATAACTGATAACTGACACGTGGAACTAGAACAGTCTACCCCAGTGAACGAAATAAAGGGTTCAGTTCGACATTCCAACCACCTGAAGAAGGCTGGAGCGTACAATGGCCGAAACGTTGTAATAAAGACGAGGAAAATAATCCGAATAATGTAAATAATGTACGTAATACCTCATCTCAGAAATATAGACAGATTAAATCAGGATGTTGCATTTATGTATTCGATTAAATGTATTATGCACTCACTGTTTACGCTCTGTATAGATCTCATTGAGAACTTTTATATTTATATACGTTCTATGTCTGATAATAAGCACACTTACTGATGAATATAGCGTAACTTAAAACTGTATATATAATATGTAAATAAAACAAAAAGAACAATCAGGCACCAATGACAATTTCATATGAAAAAGAAAATCGGACTATCAGCAGTCACTTACTGATATTCCCTGGCAAGTGTACGGAAAGATTCAGGTGGTCCTTCTACGAAATGGATGCTGATGGTGGTACCAATCAACTATGTGATAAAACTTTTTACTTGCATTTATTGCATTGCACACACACACACACACACACACACACACACACACACACACACACACACACACATATATATATATATATATATATATATATATATATATATAAGTTGATAGAGATGGAATAAAATCCCAATAACCAAAAACACTTGAAAGAGTACTTGATACTGTGTAGATAAATAACATTTATTCAAAATGCATATGTTTTAATTTTGAATATATATATATATATATATATATATATATATATATATATATATATAGAGAGAGAGAGAGAGAGAGAGAGATAGATAGATGTTGTTTTGTTGTCAAGTCGATATCAACATTTTTATGAAATATTGGATTTCAATAAAAAACAACAATAATAATAATAATAATCGGGAAAATGTCCCGCGAAAATGACGGCCACATCATCAAACAACCGTCTTTGAAACGCATTTAATTTCAGTTATTTTCTCCTAACCGAATGTGATGTTTTGAAAGCGTTTGATGTCTTCTTATAACATGTTTGCCTGTATGCTTTCCGAAAACCTAGTTATATTGTGTTGTCATCATGACGCATCCCGGAATTCATCATTAGCCTACTACTACACAACATTAAAGTTTCCCCACCCAAGAAAATAAAACATCGTGTCACTTCCGCTTTATAAATATCAAAACCTGCGACTGTAATTGCTGTCTGGAGCCACCCAACCGTTACTCCATCCATCCGGTCCATTGTATTTAGCGTTACGGTGAAAATAACCCTTTCAAAATCGCAATTCTTCATCCTGTCGCATATTTCATTCGACTTTTCATAGTTATACCTTGAAAGGGAAGCCTAGTAATCAGTTGTATATTTTCTCCCATTTGATTTGACAATGAAAATGCTAATGGTAATGCTAATGGTAATGGTAACAGTTGCATCACGTCAAAATGTTTGCCATTCCTTGACCGAGCAGCCATTGTCGGTTGCAAGCTTTAAAAATCTTTCCCGCAAAACAAATAGGTTTCTCAATTCTAATAAATGCCATAGTTTTATTTTTTATTTCTATACTTTGGGGTGGCTTTCTACTGAACCGTTTGTCTTTAGTAGTGTGCATTGGCAACATTTTGATTATATCATTATTTCCTCTTCGTGATAGAGGTGCTATCCATTTTAGATTTCACTGCAGTTGAATACTCTCAAGTGATGTTCTTTCTGTTATAGCGTAGAGTTATTTATAACTGATACTTTTATCGCCAGTTCCCAAAGTTCAAAGTTACATGGTCCTCGCTAAAATCAACAAGCTTGAAGCGGATTATGCGTGTATAAAACGAAGAGTCAGCGACTCTACAAAGTCAAATAATTTTTTTATTGAGTATTATTTTTTTCAAATTAAAAGAAATGAATTACAAAGATTCTTTTCGAAACAACTTTACACAAAATACATTATGCATCACATTTACAGTTCAACCGAATGATTTGTGTTAGTATGAAAGAAAGAAAATGTGTTTTTGCTGTGAGAATGTGTGTAACGCGGAAGTGTGTTGTTTTAGGTATACATATAAATTGTAGAAATCGACCGCATGAAATAAGCAGAGAAGCGGTCTTAGTGTTGACGCTCGTAAACTAATTTAGTCTACATGTTTTATGTGTCACTATCGCTATGCATTTTTGTAATATTATATACTAAAATAAATTTGCGAAAAAATTTGAATAAATAATTAAATGTCAGAATTTCAGTTTTGTGTAGCAAACCGCCGATCAAATTTAACGGAAAATTTAATTAACGAACGTAAATTGATCATTTATATAAAGGAACATCGGCTCCAGATAATGAAACAAAAATTAGATTTATTAATCTCAATTTATTTGGATAATACCTATTTTCCCAATTTTTAAATATCTGTTTTAATGATGGAAAATAATTGATCATATTCTGAAGGGATCCTCTAAAATGTCGTAGCTAAAAACAAATCTTAATCATCTGCAAATTCAAAGAATACCGCGCGTCTCATATGTCGATGCCGATTGCTTAATATATATGAATACAAGAATTCAAATTTTTGTAGCTAGTCCGAGTACAAAAATGCGTTCAATATTGAGTTTACGTAATCGATTGAATTTTTCTATAATTCTGAAACGTTGTTCCACATGCTTCATTCGTTCTTTTGCACTTTTGATTCCAATACCTCCTGGGCACACCAACGCTTAATAATCAATGACAAAAACGTATTTTATAATACAAAGATTACATAACAAAGATTAAGTAAAATAATTAATCAAATTGCACTTCCAGACCGGCATCTGAGTCATTCAGGATCATTTAAGACTTTTTCAGTTCGGTGATACTTACCTATAGTTACGTTTCTAGTATTTGCTTTAAATTTTGCAAGATAAAAGTAGTTAAAAATGTCTCGTTTTTACAATAAATCTTATGTACGACACATATTAAAATATCCCAAACACACTGAAACATCAGGTTAGAGTTTAGACGTTGGATGATCCATAGAGCTGAGTGACTTTTGCTTATATATTCGTAGAATGAACAATCTGTCATCAAAACTGTCCCAATACATGCTGCCATTTTTACACTAGATAAATCTTTAGATTCCTATAAATATTTATTTTATATATCGATAAGATATATAACGCTAATATGTGCTTGTGCATAGGATTCTCTCTCTCACTCTGTCTATGTGTGCTTGTGCGCGCCCCTGCGCGCGCGCGCGCGCGCGCGTGTGTGTGTGTGTGTGTGTGTGTGTGTGTGTGTGTGTGTGTGTGTGCGCATACGTATGTAGAAAAAAATATTTTTAAACGTTTCACCCCAAGCAAGGCGGGAAGCTGCTAGCACGCAAGGGGTTACAGATAGTTGGAGCGAGAGCAAAGAGGAGTGATAGAGGAAAGAATGAAGAGAAGGATAGGGGATAGATCAAGGCATCTGGAGACGTCGATTGACATTACATGCGAATAGTTGGAGATTATAGCTATCAGGGAAACAGGAAAAGGGAAGGGAGTTCCACAGGCGGTAAGTGCAAGACATGAAGCTATTGGAGTAGAAGAAATAGCTATATTTAACAGTTTCGACAATGAAATGTTGAGAGCGAGATGCCAACCTAGATGAACGCTTAAATTCATGAAGTCTGGGAACCAGCGAAAGCATCTCATCGGAGCAGTTTCCATGAAAGTATTTGTAAAACAGACAGAGTGGGCAGACAGCACGTCTGTAAGAGAGCGCCTACAGACGAGATGCCTGATCAGGGCCATTTTGATTGCATATCCGTCTCTGGATTTTAACAAGGAACTTGAGACAAACTGAAGGGGCTCCAGACCATATATGGCAGTAATACTCTATGCAAGGGCGAATGGTTGATTTGTAGATTTTAAGGATTGACTCCGACGAGAAAAAAATCTCCTGGCACGGTACAGGGAGCCAAGTTTCCTTCCGGTGACGAAGCTATTGACACAATGTATTTGTTCCATCTCAGACACCGTGAGACCAGCAGTCGCAAAGAGGTGCTCACGTGGAGTTTCCACTTATATTTGTATATTTTAGTAACTAAGCAAATATGACCGCCTCGTGAATTCCTTCGTACATTATTTTAATTGAATGAATACCGGGCGCATGTTTATATTTTACTATAAATTCGATAGCTGCACTTTTGAAAAGTTTCCTTCTAAGGACGTCCCTATTGTTAATAAGTGTGGCAATCGTGAGTTATTGTCGAATTTATTACTATGTATGACTAATACATTTTATAAATATTTCATGTTCATAGGTATGTTTCCCAATATCATCTTCCCTGAAAGAATTGCTATTATTCTATTTCTTATTCTATTATAGTAAAGACCTACTGGAATAGCATAATACTGGGCAACATACAATAAACAGAGCAATCTGACGTGATCATGTTAGGAGACCCCATGTTTAACACTTGAATGCCAGGACGGGAAAAGAAATTCTGCCAATATGAGAATAGAGGGTGAGGAAGAAGGTAATTGAAATTGGTTAGGGCACGCACCTGTAGAAGTTTTAATCAAAACCGACGTTGTGCAGCGAAATGCTTTCTGCAATGCATACTTTGGCTTCCGACGAATAGACTTCATTTGAAGGAATTTTAGAAAATGTACCAAATACCAACACTATCAGCTCATAAGATATCGCCAGTGTAAATCTTTCCCGAAAACGTGCTATTTTTTTTACTTGAATCGAAAACGATTTTTTCATAAAAAAGATATGAATAATAAAAATAATAATAATAATAATAATAATAATAAGGTAAATTATAGCAGTACCAACGTTCGACATGGCAAAGCTTAAAAGTGTACCAATCAGCAACACAGTCTAGACCATTTTGCGTTACATACACTGGGCACATTATTTGCAATAATAAATATGTTCAATGATAAGCGTTGGTGACGAAGTCCCATAAAATACCTTCCCAATGGTAAAATCGTTTGACCGTGTCAAAGCCGATTTATTTTTTTTTTTAAGCAAATAGCCCCAAAGCAAGGCGGGGATGTCACTAGCACTCAAGGGTTTACAGAGAGCGAGAATAAAAGTAAAGAAGGGGGTTTGGGAAAAGGATCACATTTTTTCAATCGGTATCACCTCGTGCAAGGAAATAAAGCCACTAAAACGCAAGAGATGTGGAAGAATGGAAACATTGATAATGAGAGGGAAGAGAAAAATAATCAAGAGGAAAGTAGATAACGATTGACATTGATTCTAAACTTTTGAAGATTAAAGTTGGCTGAAAATCTTGGGAGCGGAAGGGAGTTCCCTAAGAAAAACGTGCGAGAAAAGAAGCTGTTGGCATAGAACATACGACTATATCTAGCCATCTCAATTGTAAGTTGATGAGAATTTAATGCCAGTATAGTTCTGCGTTTAAATTTAAAAGGCCTAGGTCTATATCATCCGAATAATTATCATGACAGGAAAGACACAGAAAGGTAATCCTACGGTGGTGGGAATACGACTAAAGCCGAACTGCCAGATGAAGACCGAAAATATTGCAGATTCTTATTTGGATCTTATCAAGGAGCTCCGGGTAAATATCAGTGTCACCGGAAGGATATGTGGGAGCGATATTCACTAAAGTTTCAATATTCAAATGATAATTTTTTTTTTTTAAATTTCGACATCACATTGTATTATTTTAAATGTCATGTCCTATCTGTATAAATGCGATTATTATTGGCAGAGTCGTTTTTCCTTAATTTACCCCGATTTATTACGAAAGAGAGTTAAATGGTCAAAAGTCTTCCCTTATAGAGATGATCAACCATGCCGAGAAATTCAAATTTTCCCTGTTGTTTAACTTGTATCTTAGCGAGAAGAGAAAAAATAAATCTATGTTTTAGACAAACAATAAACGCAACGGCTTCAGCCAGATTTGAACCCTATCACCGATATCACATTCCGCAGCTACCCGCACAAGCCTTACATCACATACCAACTTGAGATTCGAGCATTTAATACGGAAGTGTACGATCCCAGTGTTAATCCCAGAAAACTTAAGAATGGATGAAACCTTCACTAATCATCACAAAGGTGCGTCAAATATATAAAAGGAAATCCTGTTTTAAATATTTTGTTGTTGAGATGCACAGTTTGTTCTATGAAATTTGTTGGAACGGGAAGTCTTGCGTATTTTCTTTTTCAGATTGTGTGTGGGTGTGGACATTTATATCTAAATATATTTACAAGGCTTGGCTTACTACATCACAAGTCACGCAACATATATTTTCTTTTTAGATAGAAGTAGAAATATATCATAAACTGATGTACGCTTTAGCCACGATGGGCGTTACTAAAGCCAGAAAGCAATTCTCACCTTCTTTGAAAGGAAGAATTCTCCCATTTAATAATGAAGCTTATATCTTCAATATATATATTTTTAAAGCATTTCACCGGAAGCAAGTGAGGAGTGACACTAGCACGCAAGGGGTTACAAAGAGTAAGATCAAGAGAAAAGAGTGGTATTTAAGGAAAGGATATAGAGAAGGACGGTTATCAGGATATATATATATATATATATATATATATATATATATATATATATATATATATATATCAGAAGATATCGATTGACATTACATTTGAATATTTGAAGATTATAACTATCAGGAAAGCAATTTGCAGGAAGTATTTTCCACTCTGATGAAGTGCAAGGGAAACTGTTGGAGTAGAAGAGGCGGTTACATTTAATTGTTTCGACAGTAAAAAAACGTGTGACCGAGAATCCGACCATTCTCGAAGAAGCTAAATCAGAGAAATATGATTATGACATTTACCACCATTTATAGAATTTCCAATCAGAATTAAGTAAAATAATTTCAAACAGAAAAAATGCATTCATAAAAAATGAAATATCTCTGATTCTGCCTATTCTGTATGACTAACTACGGGTCAGTACATGAGATCATTTCTTGGGCTCACGTTTTCTGCTGACTTGAAATGGAGTGATTATCTTGAATCATTTATTAAAACTAGGTGTGGAAGAATGGAAACATTAATAATGAACAGGAAGAGAAAAATAATAATCATTTAATAATGAAGCTTATATCTTCAATATATATATTTTTAAAGTATTTCAACGAAGGCAAGTGGGGAGTGACACTAGTACGCAACGGGTTACAGAGAGTAAGATCAAGAGAAAAGAGGAGTGTTTAAGGAAAAGATATAGAGAAGGACGGTGATCAGGATAAAGATATCAGAAGATGCCGCTTGACATTACATTTAAATATTTGAATGTTAAAGCTATCAGGGAAGCAACTACGAGCGAGTATGCCAGGAAAGTTGGTTCACAGCAATGTTCCAGAAATTTGTTCGTCAGAATCCATCATGAGCATTTATAAATCAGCCATTCTTCCGTGCTATGAGTATTGCTAGCATATCTGGCCAACTTTCGTATTCCTGAATTCTGTTCGTATAGTGTCATTTAAAATTGGTCTTTAATTAAAGAATTCTCTCTCTCATTATCACTACAAGTATCCCCATGATGGGGCGATAAAATTAAAAAAAAAAAAAAAACAAACAAAAAAAACAAACATTTTTTTACCAAAATGAATTCCAGCGACTGAAAACAGAAAATTAATTGTAGATATTTTTTTTTAAATTTCTGTTAGAGGAAAACATGAAATGTACGTCAGTAAAAGTATTTGACATTCAATTTGAGACTGTACAAGAAAGAGACGAGAAGAAAGCTAAATATAAGTCAAGCCGGAAGCAACAATTAAAAATAAAGACAGATTCTAAAACGTTTCCTTATCATTTAAGTTTGCAACCGGATACTTGTAGATTTGCATGTATTTCCGTTTACGTATGAATTTTAATTTGTTGAGTTTTATCATATGAAAACTAATTCATCACGATGTGTAATATAGTGTAGCTCTTATATTTTGGTAATAAAATCATTCGATATCCTTATATTTAATTTTGGCCGGAATACTAACAATTTTTTTTTTATCCTAGCTGCACAAGTGTCCCTATTTCACATTATATATATATATATATATATATATATATATGAAGAAAAATTTGGAAAAAACAAACAAAAATCCGTAATGCAATTATGTTGTTTAAAATGAATGAAATGTCGACGTCTGACGTTTCGGTTTAATAAACCTTTTTCAAGACAATATTCATTAAAATACAATTCAGTTCAATTTAACAAAGACGATGGACATAAAAAAAAACAAGTCTTATCCAAAACAGATAACTGAAAATTTTTAAAATGATCAGCTTTCCGTTTAACATGGTCACGTAGGTAGGTTCTGGCTCACTAGTTAGTTTTTTTTTTTTTTTAGAATTTTCTCTTCTTTACGTATTGACCACTTTTACATTTTGACTTCATTTACTCAGTCGGTGTTTTTTTTTCTTTTGACTATGCATTGCGGCGATGATTAATTATTTTCGACCAACACGGATGTCTTTAGTCTCTCCATTTTGAATTTCCGTGATATCGATTTGTTCAAATATATTTTTATTTACAAATTGTATTATCGGGTTTTTTTCACACCGCCAGAAAATAATACATTATATCTATCTATCTATCTATCTATCTATATATATATATATATATATATATATATATATATATATATATGAGAGGCGACTCCGAGGTCGGGTTTGTCGAGCTTAGCCGATTGTGTCAACATTCAAGCATATCTATTTTAATGTATTTAAAATTTTTGGTAATGCATCGTTTTAATTATTGATGTCAGCTTGATATAAAATTATTTTACCACTGCGTCTAAAAATATTGACCGAAATACATTTCCATGATATCTTAATAATGAAGAAGAAAGAAAAAGAAAGAAAAAAAACAAACAAAGAAATAAGTAAGTAAAAAAAAAAAAAAAAAGAGGGAAATAAAATTCACGTTCCCCTTAGGGTTGTCTGTATTAGCCATATCTGAGTTAGAGACATACTGGGGAATGTATTTTGTGATTTAAGTTTATGAACACTCTTTTAATAATCTCTAAGGACATGTATACCCTGTTTTCAAATTTAACCCGACCTATATATATATATATATATATATATATATATATATATATAAATGCAATATCAGAGATAAAGTGTATTTCACATATACAGAAAGTGGATATGGAAATGAACACTACACGGCCACTACCATTTTCACAACTCCATTGATCTGTCTAACTAGTTTTTTTTTTTTTAGAATTTGCTCTACTTCGCATGTTGAGCACTTATACGTTTTTACTTAATTTACTCAGTCCGTTTTTCTTTTGAGTACTCCAGCGATGTTATGGTCTTGTATGTCAAGCAGAAGCATGGGCTAAAAATCACTTGATCGTAACATTAACAGTTACCATGAATATGTATCGTTTTAAACCATGCATGGCAATAAGGCCACTAACATGCAAGGGATTACTGAGTTTTAGAGAGTATAATAAAAAACATTCTTAAAGAGAGTAAACAATAAAAGAATTAAGAAAGCAACAGATAACGATTGACAGTGCATCTAAATTTTTGAAGATCATAGTTGCCCGGAAAAGGAAGAAAACGGAAGATCGTTCAACAAGCGAGAAGTGCGATAGAATAAACTGTTAGCGTAGATCTTACGGTTGCATGTAGCCATTTCAAATGTAAAATTACCGCCAGTCTAATACTGCGCATAAATTTATAAAGTCTAGGTACCGTAGAGGAAAGTTCATCAGAAAAATTACTATGGAAAGTATGTATAGAAAAGCCACAGTGAAGAAACATTACGGCGGTGGGAAACTGACTGAAGGAGAAATGCCAGGTTTAGTCCAATACCATCGCAGATACTTTTGGATTTTATCAAGAATCACTAAATTTTTAACAGGAGCAACAAAGCAGCTATGACATCAATATTCAAAGCGAGAACAAAAATCGTCTGAAGTTTGTGTTTAAGCATGAAAGAGAATGTCATCGCTGTGTTGACCTCACCGCCTACTTTATAAAACGCAACCAACACACACATACATACATATGTATGCATATATATATATATATATATATATATATATATATATATATATATATATTTTTTTTTACATGTCTGGAACTTTTTGTAAAAATAAATGCTTATTTTTATAGAAATATTTTAATTCATATTAAAATACAAATACGATTTTTAATTTCACGCAGAGAGATTTTCCTAAATTATGTATTTTATTTAGAGAAACGAATCATTTTAGCATCTAATTTATAGCAATGTATATTTTTGTTAAAGATTTTAGATTTTAATGGCCCCGACAAATATTGATTACCAA
Source organism: Acanthosepion pharaonis (assembly GCA_903632075.3). NCBI lineage: Eukaryota > Metazoa > Mollusca > Cephalopoda > Sepiida > Sepiidae > Acanthosepion > Acanthosepion pharaonis. The sequence goes on along the minus strand of CAHIKZ030005269.1, from coordinate 759,817 downwards.
GAATCAAAACTGATATATATATATATATATATATATATATATATATATATATATATATATATATATATATATATATATAGTACTTTTTTAGACACAGTAGGATCTCTCTCTTGACTGGTAAGCCCAGTGTTATTCGTCGCCCTCGTTTAAGTCGTGACATAAGACGACGTGAAATAACTCTCGACTTGCCTTTATCTGCCCTTTTGCGTACTTGTGTAGGGTCGGCGGTGAACTTTTCACTGTTTGATGCTACCTCCCTATCATTTTAGAAATTTTCTAGGGTAGATTTACCTTTTGAGAGTTCTGAGGTGATAGTTTTCTTTAAGCATCACTCAAACTGATTTTTACGGCCCATCTTTTCACTAAATTCTTACACTTTTCTAATAATTTGGCACGCTCAAATCACCGCACTGATAACAAATATGGCGCCAGTTTGTTTACATTGCGCAGATCAATAATGAAAATTTCAGTGATTGCGCAGGTCAGTATTGCCAACATTGTGTGAAAAATTTTGTGTGAATTGATTGGACGGTATTGAAATATTAGAAAAAAGTTATATATATATATATATATATATATATATATATATATATATATATATATATATATATATATAATATATTAAAATATGGGCTAAGTAAACAGTGTTGAAAACTGACTCAAATCTCAGGAAATGTTATACAAACTTCCCGTTATATAAATCCCTTGGCTATAAATATCAGTGAATAATACTCTCCTGATATAAACGCCATATTGTCCCACTTCACACGTTGTGCGTAATGACAAATGTACCATGACATGTCTCTTTTATTAAATGTAGTTATTTCAGAAACAAAGGCGAATATAACGCCCAGTAAGAAATATTTATTTTTTTTACGTAATTCAATGACAGGTTTTTTTTTTCAATGCAAGTATGTCCACTTTCACAGGAATATGCATAATTTCTCATAGATGAAAATCTGAAGGTTAAATAGTAACAGTGATAGTTAAAATCGTTGATTTGAAAAAAGACATATTTTGTTTTCAAAGGAAAAAATAAATATTTCTAATCAATGCAACGGAAGATTTGTTTGAAAGCGTAAATACAAAGAAAAAGAGATAAATCTAGATGAGTCAAGTCAGATTTAGTAATCAAACAGTTTAGCTGATATAGATAGATAGTAATGAACAGATTAAATAGATATGAATAGACTAAAATAAATAGATAGATAGATAGATAGACAGACAGACAGACAAACAGATAGATAGAGAGACAGATATATAGAGTATTTTATTTTAAAAAAAAACAGAAAAAATGTTAGATAGATGGACAGACAGACGTATTGAAAGACAGGTACAATATACATAAAAAGACGGGAAAAGTAAATAGACAGACATATAGAAAGAAGGACTAGATAAATAGGTAGAATACAGGGGAATAGGCACATTATCACCATTCCACGTTTTTAATTTCGTGCATGCGCGTCATTTGTTTTTGATTTTGTTGACTGTATGGTAGTATCAGTTGGTCACCGTGTGTGTGTGAAAAAGAGCTCTGTGACGCAATTCACTCCTCCAGAAATTTAGATACGGCATATTGCACTGCTTGCTATTCGACCCAGAAGCTCCAATACGTACTTTTCTGTGTGTTTGGTGCCAAATACGTATCTAGAGAGATGAAAACCAAAGATCGAGTCAACATCGTAGAGCTTGGAGAGATTACTAGTGATAGCGACGTTATTCCTCCATTCATCTTCCCACAAAGTCTAAGACTGAACACGGAGGCATACATCAACTGCCTTGAGGAGGTAGTCCTAACCTGGATCAAGAGAGTGGATGCTGGAAGACGCTATATTTGGCAACAGGGCACTGAACCATGCGACATTTGCAGCAGAAAAGAGGCATGTCTGTCAGACAATTTCTACGACTACATCACAACTTAAATTTGGACACCTAACACTGACTGCAACCTCCTGGATTATTATATGTGCCACACAGTTGAGCGAGAGCTCATCAAAATTCCTTGTAATACACAAGATGATCTGAAGGCAAGGATTATGGCAACATTCACCAACATTAACCAGGAGACAGTTCAGAAGAGGTGTATGATATTTTGAAGCCAATGGCGATTTTATTGAATAAATTTACTCTTTACTATTTCAAGATATGTTTGTGTAATTTTGGTATATATATATATATATATATATATATATATATATATATATATATATATGCTAAAATGAGAGGTGAATATTATTTTTATTGGTGCCTAATGTTGACGACAATTTATCTATCGCACCCTGTATATGTAGAAAGACAAAAATATAGATAGAGAAATAGTTATGAACTGACTAAAATAGATAGATATATGGTTATGAACAGACTAGAATAGATAGATATAGAGATAGGCTAATAGATGGATTAATGCAGTGGGAGAAAACTAATTGAGAGCTACATGGATAAGGGAAGTGGAGAGACATGATCGCCTACGTCCTGAAAGGACAAGGCACACAGAAAGAAGAATAGATATATAGTTATGAACAGACTATATATATATATATATATATATATATATATATATATATATATATATATATATATATATATATATATATATACTGATAGACTAATCGCTAGATAGATAGATAGATAGATAGATACATAGATTAAAATCATTAGTTACATTAATGTTAACATATAACGTAATAAAAGAAAATATTTCTTCTTGTAAAAGTAACTGCCACATGCTGCTCATTGGATTGTGAACAGCATACCCAACCGCACGTAAACACTTTCACTGATATATTTCTCAGCGTGTCTTACTTTATAAATGGTTTCAGATTTCATCATAATATGGATTTTAAACAAAATGATATATTTGTATTCATTGCACATTTCAATGTTTCCCTCAGCTATTGGTAAAATAATCGGAATTGTGCCTAAAATGATATTGTTATTTAAAAGAAAATTGACCTGTTCATACTCTTCCCTGGTCTTTTGAACAGAAGAATTGGTTTATTTCTTGTACCCTGATTAATACTGAGTTTCCAGATCTTTCCCAAGTATTTTCATTCTACAAATAGCCACTTGCATCTTAGTGGCACTATCGCCTTACTTGAGGTGAATTGATTTTTAAAAAGATTACGCCCTTCAAAACTTATTCCTACAATCGGAGTACGTTTCGTATTTAAAAACCGCACTAATAAGTATTGCCCTCATCTTTTCTGTGATAATGATAGCGACATCAAAGACCAGGGGAGTAACCATATGCAAATAGTGCAAATAATAAAGCCACATCCCAGATATTCAGATGGAAACAAATGAAGTGTTGATAACCCATAAAAAACAAATCAATCGAGTTTGAGTTCACATCTCTCTGTTTTAATTAGTATAAGTGATGTGTACAAGCATAAAAGACGAGGTGGTTTCCTTTACATAACGGGTACGCAGGTTCAATCCCTACGGAAAAATGCATGTTATTTATATTAAACAATATGAAAAGGCCAATACGCGACACTATTTACATTACTCGAACTATTGTCCTCATCTTTGTCGCCATATTTATTACAACGTTTCGGCTGTTGTACGCTCGGGCCTTCTTCAGATGGGTGGAATATCGAACTGAACCCTTTATTTTGCTCACTCCTTGAGGACACATGGCACAGTGGATAAAGGCGTTAGTTAGATATAGCAACAAAGATGAGGATAATAGTCCAAATAATGTAAATAGTGTACATAATACCTAATCTCAGAAATATAGAAAGATGCCAATACGCTAGATAAGAAATTCTACTGATATGTAGAAATGTCTATTTGAACACGTGTATCTACTAAATATATTGAACGTTCTTCTTCTGTATATCGTAACCCTTCATGTAGTTGGCGATCATGACTCTCCACTATTTCCTCTTCTATGTAGCTCTTAATAAATGTTCTCTTTCTGTTATCTCTCTTAGACACTATTCTATCATCCAGTTAGTCTTGCTCGTTTGGTACGTTATACGATGTCTTCCTCTGTCTCTATTGTTTTCAAGTTGTCCAGTGTGTAACAAAATTTCCCTAACGTATTTCTTTATTATGTACCCTAACATCTACATCTGTCTATTTCTGATGTTATGTATAAGCATCTTTTTTGTTTCTATTTTCTATGAAATTTAGTCGTTAATCATATATCCATGCCATGTTATTATCATCATATCTTCTTCATCAGTGAGGAGATCGTCCATCATTCACTGCTATATAGGAATGATATTACGTACCTGATCAGTACTGTTTTCTTTGTTTCTACCGAAATGTTCCTGTTTCTTCTGAATTCTTACAGTGAGAAAAATTACTGACAAAAAGGGAAAAAAAATGTGTGCTGCGTTTCGTTCTTTAAGACATTACAGTTGATAAAATGACACACGAAAGAGACGGGATGTTGACATTAAAGATTATTTTTTATATATACAGTCCCCTTCCAACGTATTGGGATGACAAAGTAGACATGACATATGCGTTTAAAATTCAAAAGATGAATATGAGTTCAGAAATCCAAATATTATTTCCTGGCTTTTACATTTAGATGTGTGTTATGTAGTAGTTTCACAGTGGAGGCTTGTATTTGTACTAAGTCGGTCCTAAAATAGGTTCGACGTACAAAACGTTAGGAACTTGATATAATAGGTAATGACGCAGCAATCTAGTTATAGTGGCTGATACTTTAATATCCGACTAAGAGTCGTCCGACATCGACTCACTGACCAACGATATTTAGTCACCCCCACACGAGGGCATCATGTGGCACAAGGCCGGTTTAACGTGGGATCACCGAGCTCGTGGGCTTGGCCAAAAATATGCCCATTGAACCCGTATAAATTGGTTCAGGGTCGGTCCCCAAAAGAGAATCCGCCCTTCGGCGTAGTCACTTTCGGGTTCCTCCCCGCCCAAAGGCAGAGAGTTCAACCGATCAGCCAGTCGACTGACTGACCAACTCCCTGAGCCACTGCTACTCCTCCTACTGATTATAGGTGGGAGAGTCTATTAACAATAGAATAGGTGTGTTCCACTATAACAATGTGCTAAAAGCGTAGGACATACCACTATTTTTAACCCATCCATTTTTCAATTGAGAAAAATTGCTGGATCATATGACTGGCAGATGTTTCTTGTTGCACAGGTGTTGCCTTTTAGAATGAGCGTTTAAAAATGAATTACATCTGGATGACTACTCTTGGTTTTAGCCTTGGATTTCACCTGTAAAGACTGCATTTCTTGTTAAAAAGGATAAGCCAACATGATGCCGAGAAAGCTGTCTATGGAAGAAAAGCAAGCCATTCTGAAGCTGAGCAAAGACGAAAAATCGATCAGAGACATTGGACAAACATTAGGCATATCCAATACACCATTTTGGAAAGTCCTGCAAAAGAAACTGTCCATGCATTGAGCAACAAACGTAGAACCGGTCGTCGAAGGAAAACAGCATCAGTTGATGAGAGAAACATTGTGACAGTTGTGAGGAAAACCCCCAAGACAACAGTCAGTGACATCACAAAAATCTTCCATTATGCAGAGGTGGGGATTTTACAATCCATCGTTAGAAGAAGACTACAAAAGTAGAAATATAAATGTCATACCACCAGATGCAAACTACTCATTATCCGTAAGAATCGGAACGCCAGATTGGAATTTGCAAGAAAGAACGGAGATGAGTGACAGAGGTTCTGGAAGAGGTTTTATGGATTGATGAGACCATGGTTAATCTCTACGAAAGTGATTGAAAGATCAAATTGCGAAGAAAAAAAAGATATACTTATGATCCAAAGCAAACAATCTTATCTGTGAATCATGGTTGATGCCGTGTATTAGCTTTAGCTTGCATGGCTACTTCTGGAACAGGCTCATTCGTATTTATTGATAACTATTTATTGTAACTCAAAGCAGGTAGCAGCAGAATCAATTCAGAAATATACAGAAACACTTTGCCTTCCAATGTACAGAAATATGCATCCAAATTAATCGAGAGGATGTTTATCATGCAGGAAGACAATAACCCAAAACATACTGCCAAAACAACTTCATCAAGTTGAAAGTTTTAGACTGGCCAAGTCAATCCACGGATAATAACCGAACAGAGCTTACATTAAATCTCCTGAAGAAGAGACTGTAGGAAGAAACACCCGGAAACAAACAAGAACTGAAAGAGGCTGCATTAAATGTCTGGGAAACCACTAAAAAAATGAAGAATACGATAGTTTGGTGATGTTATTGGGTCGCAATCTTGATACAGTTATTGCAAGCAAGGATTATGCAACCAAATATTAAATGTTATTTACATTAAGAAAATCTGTTCTTTTACTTTTGTTCACCTAAAATTGGGATCATTTGATACAAAATGAGGTATGGCCTAAGCTGTTTTACACATCTAAATATAAATATCAGGAAATAAAAAAAATGAAATTCTGAACCTTTGTCTCATATTCATCTTTTGATCTTAAACCCAAATGTCTTCAGGAAAAAAATACAAAGTAAGAAAAAAGCAAAAGAATTAGCCTTTCCGTTCTAATACTTTTGGAGGGTCTGTATGTGTTTTGGTACATCATCTAGACAATTACATTTATGCTCTTTTTATTTTTATTTTTTATTTTCTTTATGTTTATGATTTATATCACCAATGTTTATTAAGTTTCCCACATTGTGGCAACTTACTGCGGATGATTTAGACATTAATCTTTCCCCCAGAGGACTTATTAAAATGTCAGTATGACAAAGAATTGGCTGGTTTCGGGAATCGATTTGTAATTCCTGTAGATTTGTTTAAAGACCAACTGAATTTTTTTTTTTATGATTTTGTAATCTAATGCTTCTTTTGTTCTCTGGTTTCCAAAGAGTCTTGTGCAGTTCCTTACGAGTATTTTCAGGTTCTAGAAATCAAAATCAAGTCATATTTCTGTTGATTGATTTATTTTGATTTTTTTTTTTTAAGATTTATTAACCATTTGCTGGTTATTTAAAAATAGGTAAATGGATTGTAAGAATTTTTTGAGATAATGATTTAACGATACGCCCAGCTAATTAACCAATAGCTAAGAGAGAAGCGGTGAATTCACATATTTCCAAGAGTCCTTGCGCGTAATATAACTTATACCACTAGAAATGACACTCGGCTCTCCTATTTTAAATTCCGAGCCTTTAACCATTCCATCTTCAGCACATGCAGGCTTACAAAACCTGATATTCTAAAGCAGTCACCAATCTAGGTACTGACCATTTTCAAATTTGCTTAGCTGTTTGTGTGTGGATAAAATTGTCGGTTGTTATGTATTGTATATGTTTGGCGGCTTTCGCATTACGGAAATAAGACGCTGAAACTACAGTCTCTTCCGATCAGAGAAGTGAAACAACATTGAACCTTAGCTGAAAGAAAGAAGTTTAGATTTACAGTTAAAAGAATTCTTCTGTTAGGACTGGTAATTCTAGGTACATATCCAGAATGTAAACGCTATTTTATCTTCAGAAGAACAAGGAAAACCTGATCCAGTAAAAGATTAATATACCAACAAGAAATTTGTTACAGCAGGAAAAATAGTCGTTTATTCAAGCCTTGTGCCACATCCCCATCTGGCCGTGACGAGATGTGGCACAAAGTGATTGTAAAATAGGTTGGCCATGTACAAAACCATGAACCTAAAACCAACAGTTGCACGGTTCCGGCAACCATTGTCGCGCTGATATTTTACCGACTCCAATTTCTTTGTTTTAATGTGGTAGGTGCTACTGCCGTTATTATACGTAAGTCCACGGTTGTTGCATATGGTCAAGGTTTAAAGTAGCAAGCTAAAGCACATAAACCTAGGCTAAGGCCCAAAGGTTCCCATTCCAACAAACCAACCCCGCGCTGGTTTCGATATTCCACTCTTTGGTGCAATGCGGGAGAGTGTCCGGCAGGGTTGGAATTCCCAGGACCAGGCATCGATAAATTATGCTTTTTGTAAACTGTCTGAGCACAAGCAAAACTGAGAGATATAATAGAGCTTACCAAGTGAGAGCTAATATTGTGCAGAAATTGTCTAAGCCAAATTGTATTGAGCCAAAAGGTGGAGTGCATTTTGATAAGCAGTTTTGGCAAGCTTCTTGCTGTTGACTGAAATCTGGAGTTGGCGGAAATTTCAACTAAAGCACAAAATTCAAATCACAACGAAGGCAGTTGGTACTCATAACAACACGTTACACGAAACTAACGCATGAACACATGACACTACGCCTATCTCTTACCACAAACATATCATCCCGCAAAAAACTATTTTATAATAGGATACAGCTTGCCGAAAACACACGGAAGACACTGGACATATATACTGTGTATATGGATGAATATATATGCCATATATGTTTCTGTCTCATCTTTCTGTTTTCTGAATTGTAATTTCTGTTGAATGTTGTGAAAGCAAGTCGTTGTGACTAAATTTTTGAGCTGACTGGTCGTTTGCAAAGACTGATAAAATTATTTTGTGCACTCTCTCGCAGAAAAATTAATTCTTGCCCGCTTTTTATAAATGCAACGCAAATAAAAAAAAATGATGGACACCCTCGTGCAAATTAATGAAACAAAACATTCTGTTATTATTTATATTTTTTCATACTTTTCCAATGAAACATGACGCAGTACATATGTTAGTTATTATTATATCCATTTCCATGAAGCTGTTCCTTGCATACTGACCACAGATCCACGACTGGTTTTAAATTAGGAGCATTTCCGAGCCAGTCGATAGTACCTTGGTTTGCTTACTTGTAAGGCTTGCCATTGTGTTCGTGCAGCGTTACAATTTTCGCTCGATTCCTTAGAGTAAGGTCCATCGTTGACAATGGCCATAAGAAAACTAATTGACAGTCGAGACAATAGTGTCTGGGTGTGATGAAAATCTGATGTAATTACGGATGATGCAATATTTTTCAAAGACAAACAAATTTCATCATCCACCCTGAAAATAGTGTCATATTACTGCACACTACTTCAAATGACCTAATCTGAGGAAACAAATAGAAATCGATTACAACCTGTCAATCCAGTAGGTCTAGAATTAACTGTATCGTGAAAGAAAGGAAACTAAAGCAGTTGTTTCACTTAATTTGTACAAGGGTGTAGGTGTTGATGACACACAGCCAGTTAACTTGAAAAGATTTTACAATGTCAATGATATTTTTTTTTATTTTGGTTTGATGATAGATGACATTGCGGCGACGTTACTGTTATGTGGTAATCAACGTTTGTCACAACGCTGTCATAATATTATGATAAGTTTACCAAGTGCTGTGGGTGGAAATATTCTGCACTAGTTATTTAACATAAGGATATTATTCTTAGAAAAAACAATATGTGTCGAAATTATAAAATGTATGTTTGTATGATTCTGAAAATAACTTCTGACTTTATATTCAACTTTTATTATTGAATTAATGTTTTTAAACAGTGTTTAAATCAGTAAAAATCGAAACTACGAACATCTATACATTTCTTCGATCGTGTTGCAAGTTTAGTTATATCTTCACAATAGAGTTTTAATTGTTTGGCTGCCAGGAAATCTGAGAATGCAATTTCTCAATCTTCTTTGCAAGGGAATTTCTTTTGGTTATAAAAGCAAACAAGCTGAAAATCAGCGGTTGGTAGATCACGAGAATGTGGTGGAGGTGGCAAAGTCTTGTATCCCAATTCGGTGAATTTCTGCAGTGACATCCTGGCAACATGTGGCCGAGCATTTTCATAAAACCAGCATTGAACCTCTTCGTTTAACCAGTACCAGTCTCGTTTTGATGAATTGAATATGCACTTCATCCAGTTGCTGGTATTAAACTCTGGCAGTGATGCTCTGGTTAGATTCCAGCAAGTTGCATAGGATAACGTCATCTTAATCTTCAGTTATACAATTTTGGTTTTTGAATTATTTTACTTGTTTGCCATGATGAAGCAAATGATCCGATCGTTTATAATAGCCACAAAGGATACAGCTCTCTGGACAAGTCTGTTTTCGATCAAATGTATCAATCGAATTTTACAGTTTCTCCATTTCTTTGCAAGAGGATGTCAGTTGTTCTTTTTTTTTTAATGAAGCTGATAATCATAAAACTCTTCACGATCTTTTTGACCTTCGCTGAGTTTATGTGGAACCAATTTATCAAGTATTATAAATTACCAGTTATCTTGGGCTGACCGGATATTGTTGGAATATTATATACCATTATCTGAGATATTTCTCTGATATATTGACGTGGGTTTAATCGACCCTAGTTTCTTGAAGTCAATTGCAGATGGACGACCTCTACTATCTTGAACTTCACGACTCATATCCCCACTGGCGTACTTTAGAAACCAACGCTGTACCCTCCGATCAAAAGCGGATCCTCCACCCCGTGGTTTGTTAATATTAAGCAGTTTAAGAAGGTTGTTACTCATGCAAAATGTAAATGTATTTCTTTTTGTTTCATGTTCAACATGAGGGATATATAATGCCTTAAGTTAAATTCTGAAAGTAACTGATATAGAATAAATAAGAGGAAACTTCTATCAGAAAATAATGTAATATATATTCTAAAAAGGGATATTTTCGAAGAACTTTTTTTACACTGAGCACTAATATTTTAGCACTTATATTTTCCACGAATTCTTTTTTAAACTCTCTGTGTTAACAGGACATTGAAGGCAGTGTATATGCATAGTTACAATGTAGCGTTCAAGGCATGTTGTGATGAATCTTCAATAAATGTTTTTACATGTATAATTTGTTGCAGAAAATTTGGAGGAACCTCATTCTGTTAAATGGCATAAATGAGCTTCTGCTACTACAAGAGAGATATGCTAGCCACCCTAATAAATTCCATAATCATCAGAAAATAACAGTTAACTATTTAAAAATCTATCTATCTATCTATCTATTACATTTATTCCGTTATTTCGAGTATCTATCTATCTATCTATCTATCTATCTATCTATCTATCTATCTATCTATCTATCTATCTATCTATCTGTTCCATTAATTCAATTATCTATCTATCTATCTATCTATCTATCTATCTATCTATCTATCTATTCCATTAATTCAATTATCTATCTATCTATCTATCTATCTATCTATCTATCTATCTATCTGCATTGTACACATTTTGCTTCATAAATGCATAATAGTTAAAAAATCTATAAGTTCGAAAAATGCCTAACGATGAAGTATATAATGGCTTCATAAAATGGAGTAACTTTCACTTTAAAAACAACCTCAAAATAAGCAACGGAAATAAATTTAAAAAAATCAATATTCAAAATCTCAACAAGAAACGTAGTGAAAAAAAAAATAAGTTGAGTTCTGGAATGACTTCTCAGATTGGCAACGTATGTATTGGGGGACATCTTTTCCTTTTAGCAGTCTGATATTAAATGAAAAATCAAACGAGGAAACATATTAAAAACAACTTATTACAAGAAAAGTAATAATAAACAACTAACTGTGTAAACACATAAGCAGCTTCTCCTTTCGTTTTGTAATATAACGAAATAAATATAGATGTTATATTTATGTAATTAAATTATCATTGTAACAAAAAATTATAAAGGAAAGTAGTAATAAGGGAACGGATTATTTAAACGTCGCACTGTGATCTATTTTATTTGTGAATTCTAGATCTCCATTTTTCTGTATGTTAGGGCATTGTTTCAAAATATTTGATTCATCGCATCTCATTAAAAAACAATCTAATACCTGCATCATTTTTTATATTACTCGAAATAATGAAGGGATTATTGAGTGTTGGAATAAAAGTAGCAATAGGAGAGGCCGAGGCGAGCAAATAAAATAATAGAGAAAACGCTTAGAAAATGTTTAATGTTTGCATATGTAATTTACATTACCATAAATTTATTCAATTTACTTATGGATGAATACGTATACAGAGACGTTAGACCCATCATTATTCTCTATTTTGATAAAAACCAACGCCTACTTACGACATAACTTAGATGTCTCTGGTTTACACGCTTTCTTAAATCAGTTTTAACATTTGTAACACGTACAAATTGATTAAAACGGAGAGCTAATAACATATCCAACCTGCATGCCTGTCGTATTCTATCGTTATTTCTATGGTAGGAGTTCAAATGAATTTTATTCTTTTGTTCCACCTGTTCAGATATTTATTACCTACATGTCTGCAGTATTCTATCAATATTTCTATGGCAAACGTTAAGATGAATTCTGTTCTTTTGTTCCACCTGTTCAGATATATATTACGTGCATGCATGCCACATTCTATCGTTATTTCAATAGCAAAAATTCACATGAATTGCATTCTTTTGTTCCACCTCTTCAGATATTTATTACCTGCATGCCCGCTATATTCTATCGTTCTAACTATAGCAAATATTCAGATGAATTCTAATCTTTTTTCCCATCTGTCCAGATATTTATTATGTGCATGCCTGCCGTATTCTATCGCTATTTCTATGTCAAAAGTTCAGATGAGTTCTATTCTTTTCTTCCAAGTGTTCAGACATTTATTACCTGCATGCCTGCCGTATTCTACCTGTATTTCTATGTTGAAAATTCAGATGAGTTCTATTCTATTGTTTTTTGCCTTCAGATATTTATTACCTTGAAGTCCTGCCGAATTCTATCGTTATTTTCATGGCAAGAATTCAGATCTATTCTTTTCTTTCACCTGTTCAGATATTTATTGTCTGCATGCCTTCCTGGTTCTCTTGTTATTTCTATGGTAAAATTTCGGATGTTTCTACTTTTTTGTTCCACGTGTTCAGATATTTGTTACCAGCATGCCTGCCAAATTCTATCGTTATTTCTATGGCAAAAATTCTGATGAGTACTATATTCTTTTGTTTCATCTGATCTGATATTTATCTGATATATTCTATCTTTATGACTGCGACAAAAATTCAGATGAATTCTATGCATTTGTTCCACCTGTTTAGATATGTAATATCTGCATGCCTGCCACATTCGATCTTTATTTTAATGGCAAATTGCAGATGAATTCTATTCTTTTGTTCAACCATTTCAGATATTTATTACCTGCTTACCGTATTCCATCGTTATTACTATGGCAAAATTGCAGACCTATTCTATTCCTTTGTCCATCCTGTTCAGATATATCTGCATGCATACCGAATTCTATCTTTATTTCTATGGCAAAATTTCAGATGAGTTCTATTCTTTTGTTCCACCTGTTCTGACATTATTTCACCTGCATGCCTGCAGATTTCTATCGTTTTTCTTATTTCAAATGTTCAGAAAAATTCTATTCCTTCGTTCCACATGTTCAGATATTTATTGCATGCATGCCTGCCATATTCTACCCTTATTTCTATGGCAAAAATTCAAATGATTTCTAATCTTTTCTTCCATTAATTCATATATTTATTACCTGTGTGCCTGTCGTATTCTATCGTTATTTCTATGGCAAAAGATCAGATGAATTCTATTCTTTTGTTCCACCTGTTCAGATATTTATTGTCTGTCTGCCTGCCGTGTTCTATCGTTATTTCTATGGAAAAATTTCATATGAATTCTATTCTTTTCTTTCTCCTGTTCAGATATTTGTAACTGCATACCTGACATATTCTATCTTTATTACTATGGCAAAAATACAGTTGAATTCTATTCATATGTTCCACCTGTTTAGATATGTCTTATGTTCATGCCTGCCATATTCTATCTTTATCGTAATGGAAAATTACAGATGAGTTCTATTGTTTTGGTTCACCTCTACAGATATTTATTAGCTGCTTGCCTGGGGTATTCTGTCTTTATTTATATGGCAAATTTTAAGATTAGTTCAATTCTTTTATTCCATCTGTTCAGATATTTCTTACCTGCTCGCCTGTCATATTCTATTGTTATGTCTATGCCAAATGTTCAGATGTTCTATTCATTTGTCCACCTATTCAGATATTTATTACCTGCATGCAGGCCATATTTTATCGTTATTTCTTTGGCAAATTTCTGATTTGTTCTATTTTTTTGTTCCACCTGTTCAGACATTTCATACCTGCCTTCATGCCATATTCTATCGTTATTTTTATGGAAAAAATTCAGATGACTTCTATTATTTTGTTCCAGCTGTTCATATTTTTATTACCTTCAGGCCTGCCGCATTCTATCGTTATATCTATGGCAATTTTTCAGATTAATTCTATTCATTGGTTCCACCTATTCAGATATTTCTTGTGCGTATATCTGTCATATATTATCGTTATTTCTATGGCAAAATTTCACGTTTGTTCTATTCTTATGTTACATCTGTTTACATATTTACTACCTGCCTTCATACCGTATTCGATCGTTATTTTTATGTCAAATATTCAGACGAGTTCTATTCTTTTTTTTCCACCTGTTCATATATTTCTTACATGCATGCCTGCCGTATTCTATCGATATTTCTATGGTAAAAATTCAGATGAGTTATATTCTTTTCTTCCACTTGTTCAGATATTTATTACCTGCATGCTTGCTGTATTCTATCGATATTTCTATGGAAAAAGTTCAGATGATATCTATTCTTTTCTTCCACTTATTCAAATATTTAATGCTTGCATGTCTGCAGTTTTCTATCGTTTCTGTTTCAAATGTTTAGATGAGTTCTATTCATTTGTTCCACCTGTACAGATATTTATTACTGCATACCTGCCATATTCTATCGTTATTTCCATCGCAGAAATTCAGGTGAATTCTAATCTTTTTTTTCCACCTCTTCAGATATTTATTATGTGCATGCCTGCCGTGTTCTATCGTTATATCTATGTCCACAGCTCAGCTGAGTTCTATTCTTTCGTTCCACGTATTCAGATATTTATACCTGAATGCCTGGCGTATTCTATTATCATTTCTATGGCAAAAATTCGTGTGAGTTCTATTCTTTTAATCCACCTCTTCAGATATTTTTACCTGCTTGCCTGCCGTATTCTATCGTTATTTTTATGTCAAAAGTTCAGATTCCTTTTATTCTTTTGTTCCACATGTTCAGATTCCTTTTATTCTTTTGTTCCACATGTTCAGATTTTTATTACCTGAATTCCTGTCGTATTCTATCGTTATTTCTATGGCAAAATATCAAATAAGTTCTATTCTTTGGTTCACCTCTTCAGATAATTATTACCTGTATGCAGGCCATATTCTGTCGTTATTTCTATTGCAAATGTTAAGATGTCTTCTATCCTTTTGTTCCACCTGTTCAGATATTTATTACCTGTCTTCATGCCATATTCTATCGTTATTTCTATGGCAAACATTCAGACGTGTTATATTCTTTTCTTTCACCTGTTCAGATATTTATTACCTGCATGCCGGCCATATTCTATGCTTATTTGTATGAGAAATTTTTCAGATGACTTCTATTCATTTGTTCCACCTTTTCAGATATATGTTATCTGCATGACTCCCGTATTTTATCGTTATTTCTGTGGCAAAAGTTCAGTTGAGTTCTATTCTTTGGTTCACCTGTTCAGATAATTATTACCTGTATGCAGGCCATATTCTGTCGTTATTTCTATGGCAAATATTCAGATGTCTTCTATTCTTTTGTTCCACCTATTCAGATATATAATACCTGACTGCCTGCAATATTGTATCGTTATTTTTATCGCAAACATTCAGATGAATTATAATCTTTTGTCCACTAGTTCAGGTATTTAATATGTGCCTGCCTGCCGTATTCTATCGCAATTTCTATCGCAAACGTTAAGATGAGTTCTATTCTTTTCTTCCAAATGTTCAGGTATTTATTACTTGTTTTCTATCGTTATTTCTAATGTTCGGATAAATTCTATTATTTTGTTCCACCTGACCAGATATTTATTACCAGCATGCCTGTCGCATTCTGTCGTTATTTCAATGGCAAAATTACACATGACTTATATTCTTTTGCTCCAACTTCAGATTTTTATTACCTGTATGCTTGCAGTATTCTATAGACATAACGATGGAATATGGCAAGCATGCATGCAATAAATATCTGAACAGATGGAACAAAAGAATAGAACTAATCTCAAAATTTGCGATAGAAATAAAGATATAATACCTCAGGCATGCAGGTAATAAATATCTGTACAGGTGGAACAAAACAATGGGATTCATCTGTAATTTGCCATAAAAATAAAGATAGAATATAGCAGGCATGCAGATAATACATATATAAACAGGTGGAACAAATGCATAGAATTGAATTCATCTGAATTTTTACCACAGTAATTACGATAAAATATATCAGTTAATAAATATCAGAACAAGCGAAACAAAAAATAAAACTTATCTGAACTTTTGCCAGAGAAATAGCGATAGAATTTGTCAGGCATGATGGCAACAAATATCTGAACACGTGGAACAAAATAATAGAACTCATGTAAAATTTCCCCATAGAAATAAAGATAGAATACGCCAGGAATACACATAGTAAATATAGGAACATGTGGAACAAAACAAGTAGAACTCATCTGAATATTTGCCATAGGAATAACGATAGAATACTTCAAGCATACAGGTAATAAAAATCTGAAGTTGGAGCAAATTACTGTGGTAAAAATTCAGATGAATTCAATTCTATTCATTTGTTCCACCTGTTTATATGTGTATTATCTGCATGCCTGCTATATTCTGTCTTTATTTTTATGGCAAATTACAGATGAATCCCATTGTTTTGTTCCACCTGTACAGATATTTATTACCTGCATGCCTGAGGTATTATATCTTTATTTCTATCGCAAATTTTGAGATTAGTTCTATTCTTTTGTTCCATCTGTTCAGATATTTATTGCATGCATGCTTGCCATATTCCATCGTTATGTCTATGGCTAACATTCAGATGAATTCTATTCATTTGTTCCAACTGTTCAGATCTTTATTGCCTGCATGCATGAAGAATTCTATCGTTATTTCTTTGGTAAAAACTCAGATGACTTCTATTCTTTTGTTCCAGTTTTTCAGATATTTATTATGTCTACACTTGCCGACTTCTATCGTTATTTCTATGTCAAATGTTCAGATGTGTTCTATTGTTTTATTCCACCTGTTCAGATATTTATTACTTGCATGTCTGTCTTATTGTTTCGTTATTTTTATGCAAAAATTCATATGAGTTCTATTCTTTTGTTCCACATTTTCAGATATTTATTGCCGACTTGCCTTCCTTATTCTATCGTTATTTCTATGGCTAAAGTTCAGATAGGTCTATTCATTTGTTCCACCTGTTCAAGTATTTATTATCTACATGCCTGCCATATTCTGTCGTTATTTCTAAGGCAAATATTCACATGAGTTCTATTCTTTGGTCCCATCTGTTCAGATATTTATTATCTACATGCCTGCCATATTCTATCGTTATTTCTAAGGCAAATATATAGATGTGTTCTATTCATTTGTTCCCCCTGTTCAGATATGTTTTCCTAACTGCCTGCCTTATTCTATCGTCATTTCTATGGAAAATGTTCACCAGAGTTCTATTCTGTCTTGTTTTTTTTACAAATGTTCAGATATTTCATGTTTGGAGATATCGTGTTTCTTCAACGGAATCGAATCATCATTTTTCTCCAAATTCCAAACCGAGTGAGAATGTTCTATCCAAAGAAAGATTTTTCACAGAAACTGCTACATTAATGGAGAGAGTCAGAACACTATTATTTTAATCTATTGATGTCAAATGTCAATTGATATCTATAACTTTTTGCATAATTCCTTACTCAAAATTACCATTTTATGAGAAGACTTTAAGTCCCTTTCTCTCTCTCCCTCTCTCTCTCTCTCTATCTACACATACAGACAATATCATGCACACAGACATACACACAATCATATATATATATATATATATATATATATATATATATATATATATATATATTTAATTTATTTATGGTAAAAAAAAGATAAACCTTTATGAAGTCGTCAAAAAAACAAATGTTAGCGGCTAATGACAGTTTTTTTTATATGCACAAAACCCTTTCAGAAAAAATAAAAAATAAAATAAAAAATAAATAAATCTCCATAGACAGATATGTCATCTTCCGCTTTAAATTTAGACAACCCAACCTTACCCTGACTTGACGTCTTTGAATGTAACTGAGATATTGATACAAATTATTAACCCTACGACCCTTTTCTTTAAATAATTGCTCTAACCGATACCATAGTAATTTTAATTTTAATAATGAATATACTTATAAAACGCGTAAATTTCAGAAATTAGTTATTCAAAAAAAAAAAATTCGCTTGAAGATGGAACAGGGCTTGGTACTTTAATTCAAATAATTTTATTGAAGTTTTTGGCTCTTGTTTTGAAACATGATAACTCTTATGTAGCGTTGGAATCATATTTTTAAATAATTAATTATATTTATGCTCTACTTTTGTATCGAGCACTATTTTTTTTTAAATTAATAACAAAAATACTTAAAAACTTTTATTAACCTAGCCAGTTCTTTCCTATTTTCTATATATTTTTGCAAACACACACACACACACACACACACACACACACACACACACACACACATACATATATATATATATATATATATATATATATATATATATATATATATATATATATATGATATTTCAGTTGGAGTTGGTCAACCATTCATGAGTTTATCTCGCTAAGAAATACGTTTCTGCATCAAAGTCGTAAGGTTTTTAGGCAGTGTCATAACATAGCTGGTCAATGTAGGTGTTTGCAGTGCGACCAGGTCAACTTGCTCCATGGCTAAGTGTCCAGAGCAGTGAGTCATTCGATAGTTCTTTTTTGGCTCGACAGCGGTGTCCGGCAAAGCGCATCCTGAGTTCCCGTAAGATTGTCGAAATATCAGTGACAGGTCCATAGTGTCGTGAATTAGTTGGACACTGTCTTTTTCTCTATCTACAAACCCGCGAACACACATGCACGCACGCACGCACACATGAAGGTGAGCCCGATCAAACAAAACACAAAATATAGGTTTATATTGGATTAATGAATACAGTATTTCTTTAGAAATAAATACAATACATACACACACACGCACACACACACACAAACACACATACATACAATCATAAATACATATCTGAATGATCGGGTTTCGATCCTGGCTTTAACAATCGTACGTGTAGCTACACTGCTAAATACAGCCAAACGGTGGATTACTATACATGTAGACATAATATATATATATATATATATATATATATATATATATATATATATATATATATATATATATATATATATATATATATATATATAAAATAATTATATATATACTTATTACTTGCTCTTTTATACATCGAGTACTGTTTTATTAACACGAGCACTCTATGTGCGATATATATATATGTATATTAAAATTAAATTAAAGTACCTAAATGGTATGGACATAACACTAGTATAATGTAGTAAACAACATTATATATCCATAACATGCATGGTTAATAATAATTTCATTTAGCACCATATATTCGCATATACCCATACATGCATCCTTACATAGACACACACACACACACAATATACACATATATATATATATATATATATATATATATATATATATATATATATATATATATATATATATAAAATGTATATGTGTCCGTGTGTGTGCGTGTGTGTAACTACCGATAATGACAATCCAGAAATTAATAAACTTAATTTTACTCATGGGAGATTTACACTCATTTCCTTTAATAATTTGTTTCTATAAAAAGTCACAAGCCTTAAAAAAAATCTACTGTTTTAACGACGTAACGATTGCCATACGACGTTACATTCTTAAGTGATTTATTTGTTTATATAAATTATATTTTCCGTAGCTGAGTAGAATTTTCTTTCTCGTTTACCCCTTCGTGTTTTTGTTGTTTTTTTTCTCGTCTGAGTCTGTGTGTTTATACGTCTGTGTGTATATATCCGCGTATGAGTGCGTGCGTCTGTAGACTGCTTCACTCATCCGTTACACCAAAATACTTTTATTTGACCTTTGTAAACGCCTTTCTGATGCAATATTGCGTCAGATTTCTCAAATGAGAACCTTTTATTTCAACTAGACATTCTTTTGGATGTGGTTTTTGTTTTACGATGTGTGGCTTTGTGTGTTTTTAGCACATACTTTTCAGGCGATTGAAGGGATGTATTTAATCATTTGTATCTAATAAAATGCGATAATTGCGCGCATTTTTGCTAATCATTGGACTGTTTACTCACTGATTCTCCGATATATATATATATATATATATATATATATATATATATATATATATATATATATTATATTATATATTACTTATATATATGGCGGAACTCAACTGAGTTCTCTGTAACCATAGGACTGTGCCCCCTGGAGCCACGACTACTCTCACCAAGTTGGTCTAATTTGGAATCTCTTCGTCACCGAGGCCCAGTTGGTATGATGTTCGCTTGACAACCTAGCTGTCAGAGTTTCAATTCTCGGTAGTGGATGCGCACTGCTGATGAGTCCCAAATATAGGACGAAACGGCCGCCCAGTGCTTTCTGTTGAGGTTTCTATCAGACTCGATGAATTAATTAAATATAATTATCAAATCCTCCTAATAATTACTATATATATATTAGTTACATTTGGGGGCCATTTGTGTGTATACTACTGGAAGAACACCGGTTAAAATTGAAGTGATCGAAGGATCTTCTCCCGCGGAGTGGTTTACAGAAAGTACTTGCTCGAATGGAATACGGAAGGAGTATTGGTTTCATCCTTGCCGTGCACCAACTGTTTAGTGGTAGAATCCCCGACTGACGCCATATCGGGTTTCGATCCTAGCTAGAGGCAACCGAAAGTCTAGTCACACTGATGTGCTGTGATACAGCGAAACAGTCTGTTTGTGGATGACAATATATATATATATATATATATATATATATATATATATATATATATATATATATATAATTATGTGTGTGGTGGAAACGACGTATCATCCTTTATATTTCCAGTACAATTTTAAGGAAAATATATTAGACTATATGGCCAATATATATATATATATATATATATATATATATATATATATATATGTTAGAATTCACAGCGTTTTCCTCTCCTTTTGATGTATGTGTGTACATATCACCTTAAACATCAATTTATTCCCATGCCGTCCTCAAAGTCGGAACGCGTCACACGAACATTTTTCGAATTTTTCCCATTATTTCCCTAAAATATATACATACATTCATCCACACACACACACACACACACACACACACACACACACACACACACACACACACACCACAAATATATAAGGGAAAGATATAGAGAAAAGAAAGATAGGGAATAAACACTGAATGGTGACTACCAATTCCTAGTCATTCATCAAACTGCGTATTAAATATTTCGTTACCGATCTCTTAATACAGGCCACTGGATGATTATTTGAGGCGCTGATGAATGAAATCTCTATATACAGAACTTTTGTTTTTATATCAAGATTATATATAATTATGCTTAGGGTCTATATATTTTATATAATTTCTAATGCATTTTTTACATATAAATTTATAAGATTTATGTATGTATATATTTTTAATGTAGATTTTTGCTTTATGGTATGCCTGCTGGAATAAAGTTCATCATATTTTGACTGTTGTATTTTCTTTCGTCTGTTTGGCTATGATTTGTTTTTAGTCCGTTTAGTAAGAATTTATTTCCATTTGGAAATTAATTTTATTTTGATACAAAATAAACGTGTCCTTGTAGAGAAATTGATTTCCCGCCGTTAAGTTATTAGTAATATTAATTTTACTAAATGTTATTTCACAACATATCATGACTCTTGTAAATCCTATTTTTTTGTATAGTATGAATGTCTACTTCCATTAATATCTCTTGTTGACCAATGCATTACTAGCGGCAACAACCGACAGCTTGCAGTGTTTTCTTTAAATATTTGATTAAACCGTAAGTTAGCATTTCCATAATAAAACAGACAACGACGCTTATTTATTTTGACTTTGTTTTTAAAGTTTTACACTTCTATCATTTTACCATAAAAAAAATATACAAGATAACTTGAAATCGAGCAGACAATTTGTAAAAAATAAATAAGCAATAAAACTTGTCCAGACCTGTCATTATCAGGCACAGCTGATATAAGTGTCATTAGCACAACCTACGCTTGGGAAACAAGTATTACTACTACTACTACTTAAAAAAAATGAATGGATTTCCTGGGAAAGAGTTTCCACTCTGCAATATATTAGTCCCAGTGCGATTCATTCATTACTGGTTTTTATTCTCAAGGGCGTGTGAGAATAAGCTGTACAATGTTAACTGATGTAATTTGGCACATGTTTACGCCAGAAACATGAGAGAGTAAAAGAAACGTAAATACGAAGAAGCATATATATATATATATATATATGGGTTCATTGAACTGTATATAAATCTTTAGAATTTGTAAGCTATTCGATAGTTGTCTTCTAACGATTAGAGTAAAAGTAAGGGAAGTTCAAAATCCATTGATGTTTGTTTTATTCCACTTGGGTAATCAATAATTGCAGTATATGGGTTTGAGAATCACGATAAAAAGCCACAGAAATATGATGTAAAATTTACTAATCACTATATATAATCTCACTTTTCGTCCCTCCTATGGATTAAATAGCAGAATGGCAACCAGTTTGGGAGAAGGATAACTTTGAATTCAAAACCAGTTGGTCATGGGACTATCAGCTTTAACTTTAAAAACTATATATTTTTAAGCATTTCACCCCAAGCAAAGCGGGAGTGCCACTAGCAAGCAAGGGGTAACAGAGAGTGAGAGCAGGAGTAAAGAGGGGGGTGTTTGAGGAAAAGATATAGAGAAGGACGAGGATCAGGATCAATGGATCAGACGATATCGAATGGCATTACATTTGATAATTTGAAGATTATCGCTTTCAGGCAAACAAGTAAGAGGAAGGTAGTTCAAATGCCGGGAAGTGCGAGATAAGAAACTGTTGGAGTAGAAAAGGCAGTTACATTTAACTGCATTGATAATGAGAGGGTGGAACCTAAATACCAACCTAGTAACACGCTTAACTTCATGCAGTTGGGGTACCAGTAAAAGTAGTTTTTCAGAGCAGTTGCCATGAAAGTATTTCTAGAAAAGACAGAGGGAAGCCACATCACGTCTGTCAGAAATTGACTGTATACGAGATGCCAGATCAGGACCTATCACATTGCATATTTTTTAATGAAACCACAACAACAAAAGCTAGCTTTATTTCTTCTTGCCCAATAGTCGCAATAATACATACGGAACGAGCGGTTGTAAAAAAAAATTATAGTGATACTTTGCTTAACATATTTCCAGCTATTTTTCTGTAACATCAGTAAAATTTAACTGTCATACTATTATCATTTTTGGCACTGGCGACGCCGGTTGGCAGTATCGTTCTCATGTAATATGGCGTAAGTAATTAGTCACAAAACATGAGAAATGTTTTGTAGTTTCAGTTTGATGTATCAAACAAATGGTTAACTAGCAGTTCTAAATCTCTCTCTCTCTCTCTCTCTATTATATATATATATATATATATATATATATATATATATATATATATATATATATATATTACTAAATTTTATCCATAAGAAGGCGCAAGAGAAACTCAGGGTAGAGGGTTACTGAATGAAATTGTCATATAGATGTAAGATGAGAAAGTGTAAACTATAAGGATATATAGGATATACAACGTTTGATTGGATACATGTAGATGTTAAGATTGTAGTGAACAGGAAAACATCCTCTCCGGAGTTATTTTCTCAGAAAGCAACGATTCTGGAGAATTTCCTTACTGAATGTAACTTCCCTTTTGCGGAGGTACAAAGTGTGGGTCGACCCTGTGGACGTAATTTGGCGGGTTTTAGCTCTAAATGTCTGAACTGGTGGAAGTAAGAGATGCAGCTCGTCTGAATATTTACCTATCAGAATAACTATATAGCTGTTGCGTTTCATCTGGGGAAATCGGTTTTGGGATTGGAAGTAATCCATCGCCCACAAGACAGCGTAATTGATTTTGAACACTGTCGAGGCTGGAAGGTGAGGATTAGGCAGCTTCAACCCAGATACGGCAGAAATCCACCCTAAAAGGAGAACGAGATATGAAGCCTATAAGGATTAAAATAACTGTCAGTAAATAAGCCAGAACTAACAATCATCTGTACTCGGGAGGAACGAACGAATGCGAACGATCATTTCCTTAGCTGCATGGGATGTGCTTTATTTTTTTGTTTGTTTGTTTTTTGTTTTTTTTTTATTCAAAGTTTTCTTTTTCCTAGACGGATTGTCACTCACGGCTATAGAACCCACTATTTAACTATAGATCGGCGGGAGAAGATTTATTTGCATGTAAGTGAGACCAATGAACTCGCCTGGAATTCGAACTCGGCTCTCCGATTTGTCAATCTGAGTTGCAATATTTAAGTGAAAATATATATTGTAATCCGTACTGAAAATAGCAAGTGATTGATAAAACATAATGACAATTTTAATTAATATATATTTGTAACGGAAATCGGGGCTAGATCGATATTCTACTGTCTTGGAATAATAAGCTGATCTAAATTAATTTTCTATTATTATTGAATAGTGATCTGGCCCCCAGAATTACAATATATACAATCATAGGTCTCAAAATTATATTTATAAATGTAAAACTCAAATGTAACAGCGAATCTTTTTTGACGATATTGCTAAACTGTTAATTTTACGATTGTCTATATTTCTAAAAAGGAAGTATTGCATCTATTTACATTGTTTTCATTGATCGGACTGTTGCTATCAACTTTGTTGTCATAGACACGACTTTTTCGGCCGTCGTACGTTTCGACCCTCTTCATGTGACAACATTACCATAATATCAGCTGACAATGCAACTGTAGTGATGGACAAAATAGGCTATACAGGAAAAGTGGAAGACTTCATTAGAAATGGTAGATCTCGCAAAGTAAATGAAGACATAACAATGAAATCAGAAAGAAAACTGTCGCAGATCTTAATCAAGAACAAGAACCAGTTCCGACCTAAGTCATACAGGCAGTTGTCACAACGTTATAGCAAGTTACCTAACATATATGGTAATCTCTTCTATGATGTTCTACGTAAATATGTATCATTAGCTAAAAACCCACTCGTGTACCGACAAAAGTTAAATGGTTGTCGTGGTTCATTTATCTCTCTAAAATTTCTGTATAAGAAATTTTTAGCAATAGATGTATTTCCTATTATTTTTTGTGTCATTACGCAATGTCAGCTTGATTCTCCTACTCTAGACAAAGCTTCTTAGAACTAAACATGAAAGGAATACGAGAAAAATGTCTAATGCTTACATTAATAATTAAAAAAAAGTAGTACATGAAATTTATATTTCTCACTAATTTAAATAATTCGCTACAACGTTAAGATTTGTGAATTAAATATGTTATTGATGACTCATTTAGTTAATTCTATAATTTATTTCGGCTATGATCGACTAATTTGTAATAATGTTAAATAACTGACAACAATATTATGAACGATATAGTGTTTTGAACTTACAACTGAATTTTATCAAAGCAGATATAACTTCTTTCTGTACAAACTCTTTGAATTTAAAAAAATATCGATAGAAACATTACGTATATATGAGTGTTTATTTTTTTAATTTTAATTGAAATTCAATAACAGAGGATTGATAATTATATTAAAATGAAACAACTTCATGTTAGTACGTTAATTAAATATTACATAGATTTCTTGCATATTATTTTGCATAATAAGCACAA
This sequence comes from Acanthosepion pharaonis, assembly GCA_903632075.3. Classification (NCBI taxonomy): domain Eukaryota; kingdom Metazoa; phylum Mollusca; class Cephalopoda; order Sepiida; family Sepiidae; genus Acanthosepion; species Acanthosepion pharaonis. The sequence goes on along the minus strand of CAHIKZ030005269.1, from coordinate 734,053 downwards.
CAAAGCTGGTAAGCATTAATAATTTTTTAGTAACTTGGCTGTTAGTTAAACTGTAAGGTGAAAACAGACATAATTTAGCGTGACGCGAATTCATAAAAGATGAAGATGCTAGCTCATTCGAAATGTTTTTTTTTCTATTATTTAGAATTATAAGATAATGTATAGGACGTATTTTTCTACAATACCCTCAGTCCATTCGAACGGAATGGTCCGAAGACCATGTTTAAAGTGGAAGACAACGTAGGGGGAAAAGAGTAGTCAGGCGTTGAAATTAACCTTAGGCGATGTTCCACGGAAAAATATAGCAATGGGATCTGCCTTGATTATTTTACATGTTAACCCCGTTGGGATTCTGATATAAAGTTGACTGATATGTAAAATGATTTAAATATAAATGAATGACATTGCAGCAGTTATGTGAAATATTTGAATCACTTAATATTTTATACTACTGGAAAGTTTTAGGATGGAAGATGTTTTACAACAGTGTACATTAGATGGACTACAACAGTTTTACATTAGAGTGGTTAGAATGTTCTCATTCTGACCATAAGACCCGGGTTCGAATCTCATCATGTCCGATTTGTCAGGAAGAAGAATTTCTGATATTATCGGACTGCAGGTGTTGATCCCAGCGTTCGGCACAATTGGATATGCTTGATAACCATACCTCAGGTTGATACAAGCACTTTGATTGAAATTGGGTAGACGTAACCCTTGGGTGCCGTCGATAACTGTTGCTAGCACGAAGCCACAAGTACTCCTGACCGAGGCATTGAGCGTGCTGGCCTTGTTTTAATTGTTGATCATGCTAGATAACACGCTCTTTCCCAGAAACTGTAACTAAGGTCTGCTCAGCATAGTTCTAGCATAAACCACATGTGGGTGTTGAATACACACAAATGCGCCTGAGCAATCCTCCGTAATATGGATTGGTAGCCGCCTTAGTAGTTGGGTATACTCGAATACGAGTGGCCAGCTATAATCTATACTATACATTAGATTCAATGAGTGACAACACAAATTCTTCAATATTCCTCTAATTATGGATGACGCGCAACTGGTGATTCGCTCGTTATTACAAAGCAACCTCTGAAATTATAATTCACTTTCTGATAAACGTGATTAAAATTTGAATTATACACGAAATTGAAAATGCTTGAAAATAACAATATGACAGAAATGCTACAAGAAAAGCATTTTTCCCACACTACAGTTAATTAAAAAGAAAACTACCTCATAAGAGTAAGTTTTATTTAATAATTTCACCCCACGATGAAGCCTCTAAATCGCAAAGTGTTACCGAGAACAAAGGGAACAGACAAAAACAAACCAGCAGTGAGGAGAACGGATGATAAAAAAAGACAACATTATTCAAAGTGACTGAAAATGATGACTGAGGTTGGATTTAAAATTTTTAAAGTTGTAGCGGACAGGGAAGGAAAAGGTTGGAAGAGAATCACATGAGTGAAGATTGCAAAAGAAGAAATTATTGGAATAGAAGTTACGGTTTAACTAAACAGTTTGAACATTTAAGTGGTCAGAACAAGTATTACGCTTACATTCATGAAATCAATACAGCAAAGAGGAACATAAATCAATTGCCATGAAATTATTTATAGAAAGCCACAGAAAAAACAACTTTCAGGGGATGGGAAAGTGATTGAATAGACGATGTCATGTATTCTCAGTAGAATAAAGCATTTACAAATTGACATATTCATATGGGCAAGCAGGTCGCTATAAAATAGAGTCTAAAATATAGAGATGGGGTGGGGAGACTAAACCATATTTTATTAGTAGGCGTAAAACCATACTAAATTTTAAATAATCCTGTTTCTATATATTTAATAGATTCTCTTAAAATAAACATTTTTTTTTTAGATCTATCATCCTACAATAAATATTTCGATTTTGTTTTGCTTTTAAGTATATTTTTTTCATTTCGTCTCAAACTTTTTCCTGGAAGAGACCAATAAAGATTTGTTTATTTTTCTGTGTATAAGAATCATATAATAGTTTTAGAAGCTAAAGTTCTGGAGAAAAACAGATAATTATTTCTTTTAATTATTTTGAATGATAATGACGGTAATGATTTTAGACAGAGGACAGAGAACGACTCAACAAGCTTTGTTCAAAATTGAGGCTGAAGGAAATCCTTTAATCTTCAAAAATTGGACAATTGAAAAGTTCTATTCCAACCATAGTCCCTTGGATGATGAAAAGGTAAATTACCAATTATAATCTTATTTAGTCATTGTGTTATTGCGTGGGAGTGAGAGGAAAGGTATTGCGCGACAGGAGGATTTCTTTGGTAACAAAGAAAAGAATACTGAGCTATTACGTGATATCTGTCCTACTTTACGGCCACAAATGTTGGACGATTCCATCAAAGAGGAAGAAAAGACTCGAGGCGACAGAGATGTGGTTCTATAGAAGGATGCTAAGGATATCATAGACCGAGCGTGTGAGCAATGATGAGGTCTTAGAGAGGTTGCAAAAAAGAGGATGCTTATACTTAATAACAGGAAGAGACAGCTGATGTTTCTGGGGCACATAATAAGGAAAGAAGGCCTGATGAATCTGATACTCAAGGGTCGAATAGAGGAACAAGAGAGTCAAGGGAAAACAACGCGTGACATATCTGGCAGACTTAAGCAAGTGGATGACAGAACGTGGTCTGAGGGAAGAAAGCAGAGGGGAGAAACTGCAAGGGTTACAGGGAGGTGGAGAACCATGATTGCCTATGTCCGGAAAGAGAAAAGAAATAGGAAAAAAATTGGATAAAGCCAAGGATTTGAATGTAGATGTTAGGATGCTAAAAATTCTACTTTTGAGTTATATATCTCTCTTCTAGATTAGAAATATGGAGAGACGTCATGTGAGTAAAGGAATGAAGAAAAAATACGTTTTTTTTAGGAATAAAATATATAGATGTTTTGATGGGTTTTAAGACAACGTTGCTTGCCATCTAAAATATCCGACAATACCTGTGTGACCGGGTGACGTATGCTTATTTATGTTTTAATATATTTATTGTATATTTTTATTCTTCACTTGTCAACGAGGAACTATAGTCTCCTTTTGATATTTTGTTGTGAAATAACGACATTAGCTAACAACCTTAAAAAATAAAAACCTGCTTGATAACGGATTGAATTATTTATCACTTGCGCCCGTGAAAATCCTGATTATTTATTGATGGCCCTTCTAGATTGCAGGCTGTTGGATCCCTAACAAGCTGTAAATTTGGCACAGCACACTCTTCCCATCCCTTGGACCCCTTACTAAACTAAAACTAATTATGTCTTGTTTAATAGAAACGGACAGGTAAATGTTGTTAAGAACAATAAAGACAGAAAAGGTGTCAAGACAAGACAAGTGAAATTATTTGTTGCACATACCAAAGAAAGAATCTTCGAAGATTTTAATACCCACTTGATGCAGTGAAGGTAAAAACAGAAAAAAAAACCAATAAAATCTAGAAATATACTTTCCAACATTGAGCTAATGGATGGCAAAAACTTAACAACAAAAACAAAGAGAGAGTGCAACAGAGAAATTATTGCTAAAAGCATTAAAAGATAGGTTGCTGTGGAGAGCCGTAACCGCCCACCTCTTTAAGTGTCATAGCACGTTGAACGGAAGGGAATGAGATAGAATGAGAATTAGTACCAATTTTGAACGAACAAAATATTTTCAAATTTTATTTTCTCGTCGCTAGATATAATATTTAAGAATGAAAAGCTGATGTAATTTTGAATGACTAAGGACTGGAGTGAATGCTCTTAAGTGTAAAACACTGTCAGCTTTTGTGGCAAAGACCTTTATCAAGGTGGTGTCACTGTTACATGTTTTAAGACAGCATAGCTTGTTTTGACAAATAATAGATCGTAGGACAACAATGAAATAGCTGTTGTTTATTAACGTTTACAAAAGACGAAAAACGCAGTTTTAGACTAACAAAGAATAAAGTGGACATAAATTTATGAGGCCGGTGGTTGCATTGAAATTACAAAGAAAAATGAAAGGCCGTAAGATAATGGATATGGCCAACAAAATTCTTTAATTGTAATGACTTAGGTGTTTTTTTTTCAAATATTAACAATTTAATAATAATCATGTCTAAACAAAGATCATTAAAAGATATAGAAAATATAATTAAAAGTGAAATCAAAGACTCATGTCATATAAGTTCTTTATATTTATTCATAACATTAAACATTTTCTCTTACACAAATACGATATTTTGGATCAAAATGTATCTTTAGAAACGAACAAAATCCGTTTACCCTAGTAATAGGTCAACCCCTTTATACGAAGTTACATAATTTAAATCATTGAATTTTCTGTTAGCCTAAGTAAAATGAGAAATAAAAAATATACCGAGTAAAGTGCCAGCCCCGACTAATCAGGGTCACATGTAATTATGTTAATAAACGTCTATTTTCAGTATTGCCACAAAGACAACTTAGACACAAAAAATGTCATTTGGATCAGTTAGTCAATATACCTATATTATGCGAAGTAACATATAAAAAATTTAAATACGTGAACTCTCAATTGTAGCATAAATTAAGACTAGGAATAATAAAAAGAAATGACATTGGAAACATAGACCATTTTGGTCGAAATAACCAGCATCCCCGCTTATGCGATGTAACCTGTAAACAAATTAAATAAGAAGACTTTTAGCAGAAAATAACATTCTAAACGAAGACTTCTGGTTTGCTACATAATTTCCTCCATCCCATATACAGGGTAATAGAGTTATAAATAAAAAAAAAAAAACGTTTGAATAATACGTAATATAGTTTAACCAAAGACGTTTGAGAGTACCACGGAGAAAGTTGCAGAATATGTTTAAGTATTTTTCTTTTGTTTTGTTTGCGAATAATATATGCTACATTGTTTTTAACCTACAACGACAGATCTCTGTTATTGCTGTTCTGAGGGCAGAAGGCTTGGTGAACATGAAACAACGAAGTCAGGTGATATCGCGGGAAAGCAGCGAGTTACCTATTTAACATGGTTGAGCGAACGGGCAGATATAGGAGTTGTAAAAAACAAGTATTTTTGAAGCACTTAAAAGAAGCGGTGAAAACCCATATCCAAAGTCCTGGGTGAATATATGACAGAGTGAGAAAGAGATATACCAAATTTTACTTACACAGTACTATCTCATAACAACAACAAATAAAATCACGTTTCTAACTTCATAATTATATATTGTTAGCAAAAGGGGTTTTACAAGCATTATGTAAAATGCATGCGTCAATCAATTACAAAAGTGGAAAGGAATCTCATATAGCAGAAACTAATCTCGGAAGGGATTAATTAAGAATATTAAACTTTGTTTTAATGAAAACAATATAAAAAGCATAAAGAAAAAACATCAACGCAGAAAACACTCACTTTTTATAAGGGTAAATTTTCATTATTAATCATAGTTTTGGAAATCTTAAATAAATTTCTGGCATCATTTTTTTTTTTACTGTAAATATGAGTTTCCTTTTAAAAGTTACATTTATGCTGATAGCATTTGCTTTCACTAATTCCACGTCTTGATATTGTCCCGTAATATCGTTGCCAGTGTAGGATTACACTTCATGTATTTATCGAAAATGCAGTCAGCATACTTTTCCACTGAATCGTCCAATATGGCATGGTCATTTTCCACAGCTGAGACGAACATATCATTTTGGCAATCGCTCAAATCTACCGACTCTCCATCCCTCATGCAGTCATTGTTCTCCGGGGAGAACAAAGATTTACACATTTCATGCCTGTCATTAGCGAACGTCTTCGCACGTTCTACGTAATTTACACGCTCTTCTAACAGTTGATCAGAAGTTATGCTGGGGAATTTTTCTACGATACAAGAGAGTATCCTGTTGACGTCAAAACCTTTACAAAAGCGATCGTAAATCTGCGCCAGATTCATATATTCCCAACCTTGCATATCTATAAACGAATAGCAGCCGAGTTCGGGTCCGTAGTGTGGAAGTAACTGAAACAATGGATCAGTTAGAATACAACCGTTACTATTCGTCTCAAAGAAGTATCTTGATGCCATCATAGCCCCTTTGATGTCACACTTGGAAAACGCATCGTAGTCACAACGTATCTTATTCCGGAGACATAACCTGTGTGAATCGATCATGTGTCTGTTCATATGAGGTGGAGTTATGCACCGACTCGCAGTTCGTAGACACCTGGACATATCAGGTTTATAAGTTTTATAGTCTTCACAAAGCTTTGTGGTTGCATTTTTGACTCGGAAAAAGTTAGTGTTCGTCCGCACAACAACGTCGTATGGATGGGTGGAATTGTAAATATTTTCCTCGAAGCATTTCATGAACTTATCGATATTTGGACGACAGAGTGGACCTAGTGGTTGATGGGCTCTTCTACCGAAGTTTTCTTTTTTCATTTGGTGGCGAAGATTAAGAAAATGACGGCATCTGATATACACTGGCCGGTCTTTGCCTGGGTGAGATCCGTGTTTTGCCGTACTTTCATCCGTTGATGCCCGGCGTCGCCACCTACGTTCGCTTGTGTTTTCTGCAAGACAAGCGAAAAGTAAGAACACAACAAGACCTCCAGTAGACATTGTGTTTAAGAAATGTCCTTCCTTTGTTTGTTGAATCAGCTTTAGTTATATGTGTATATGTTTATATATTTCACACCTTTTTTCTGGCTTCTTAAATCCGAAAGTGATATCCGTTTTCTTTCTGAGATAACTTGATAGATTCGTTTTTTTTACGTAACAGCCAATAGCTTTAAAGTTTCCTTCTTGCTTCAAGCCAGACTATATAGATGAAAATGCTAGTTCACCCTTAAATAATGACAGTATGGGTAACCTATCTTATTTTCTACTGAAAGGGTAACTTCCTCGTCTCGCTCGTTCGCGCTGGGAAAATAAAGTAAAGAATAGTTTCTTTTAAATATATACACAATTCTAAATCTCACACACATACATTTGCTTTGACCTCGGCACAACAATCTCGCTGACTAACTTGTGGCTGACTGAAAGAAAGAGAAAAAAGTTAGAAAGAAAGAAAAAAAGAAAAGAAAATGTAATTGAAAAAAGAAGCAAGCATAGCAAGTTAGAAAATAAAGGCAACCGACCTGCTGTCGTTTCGAGTTTAAATACTATTATTAAACCACAGCATTGGCTTGTTAAACCGGATATCAAAAAAGATGACGTAATCTGGTAAATATAAACAATGCAGTATCTCGCAAAGTTTACATACGGATTAAACTTCTAATGTTTGTAAAAGGTGTCGCGTAACAATTTTACAAGGTCGAATCAGTTCATTTGATTAATAGTAATAATTTAAGATATTTAAATTTTTTTATGTACCATATGTGTTTATATTCTAATTAAGCGTTTCCACAATGTATATAATAGAATTTACAATTGTTCTCTGCCTTTCAGTATTACGCATAAAAAGATTATATTAAATACCGCTGTTTACAATTAACTATTTTTACTAAATTCTAAGCAGCTTCCTAAGATTAATAGTGAATAACCTTAATGAAACCTGAGGGCCTTGGTAATGATCGTCACTTTTTTTTAACATTGTGGAATGCCGTTACAGATTCACAAACAAAGAACTGTACCAAATAACACAAACCATCTCACTTGAGGACTGACAACAGCAGTAATGTACATAATGGACAGCACATGCAACTTGAAGAGAATTAAGGGACATGATCAAGATGTTAACATTCCACACTAGTTCAAATAAAAGGTTAGGAAGGAAACTGAAAATAGCGACTGCACTTGAGAAACCTGTTTATTTAGATGTTATATATATATATATATATAAATAAAGCAGTATTAGCTGCACAGTCAATGAATGGTAAAAGTTTCCTTATAGGGAAATGGCTAATACGGCCATTACTATTATCATAAAAAGTGACGTAACATATAAAATTGATGTTTTATTAAGCACTTAGCGAAGTCTATAGAATTAAACCTTTTGACTGTCGTTTTTTTTCTTTTTCTTCTATGTAAAGTTTCTCTTCAATATATAACGAACCATGGTTCTCCACAACTTCTTTTCCTTACTTTCAAGTATGCTATTTAATTTTCTCGTTATTTCACCACTTGTTTATAATACATATCGTCAAATAGTGCAAGCCATTTTCCACGTTATGCGTCACAAATATGTCAACTAGCACTTTCTATTAAACATGTAAATAATAATAAGAAGAACATAAAAACATACATTAGTTAGAATGGCATATTTTTTCTAATTTTTCTTAAATCTTACGTTCTTAAAACTTCTGTGCTGCTCATGATATTCTCAGCATCCTTCTGTAGAACAACATATCTGTTGTCTCATGTTTCCTGGTCATATGTCGGGAAGTTTTACATCGGTTACTGTCATATAGGATGAATGATAATGCTTAGCATTTCAGGAGTGTTCTACTTTCTTTCTAACGTGATTATCCTGCTTTTAAAACTCTGTTATTCTTTCGGAAGATATATATTCCAATGGAATATATATATATATATATATATATATATATATATATATATATATATAAAGCAACTATATTGGTCCGAACAAAAGATAAATTGCCAGAAGGCCTAACGGCTTAGAAAAGAAATAATACCGATTACTATTCCAATGAACTTCCAGATTTCTCTCATATTTTACATCACCTGTTAGTTCAGTTCTCAGATAAATAAATTTAGTCTTTTAGATTTACTCTATTTACATCTTCGGTGCCATATTCACGATGTTTCTACCGTTGTACACTCCGACCTTCTTCAGCTGATTGGAATTTCCAACAAAAACATTTATTTCGTCCACCGGGGTAGTTTGTTGTAGTTACACGTAACTACTCTTGTTGACTCACTATCTGTTATCTCCCTTTAACACAACTATTTTCATTAACATCTGCTGTAGCCAGGTATTAAACACGCAACTCTTTGGGGCAAATCAATGCATTCAACCAACGCTTTTATCCAATGGGCTATGTGTCCTTGATGACAGACATTAGTCTTTTAGGGTGTTTAAAACTATTAATTCCTTCTTAGCAACTAAGAATTTTAGTGTCTCATAAACTCAAAATTTAATACATCTGCTTTTGTCCATCCTGGGTATGACGATAAACTACATCTGAACCCTCGGTAAGATGATAAACTACATCCAATAGCAAGGCTTCTGATCAGGAGATTTTGAGGCGCGTAGAACCACATCTAAATTGCTGGTTCTCCTAGGTGCACCCTGATCCGGGTGGTAGCAAATGTTGGGGTCAAATTTATGGGCAAATAGTTAACCTCTAAGAATAAGAAACCTGGTCAACATGCAGAAAGCAGTGGACGGTCGTTTTGTCTTTTTTGAAACACATAAGCAGTGCGCGTCCACCACAGAAAATCGAACACTGATTATTACGATACAGCGCAACAGTTGGACCACTGAGGCAGAGTGCCTGCTTGAAGAAGAGGAAAACTGACTAAAGTTACTATAGGGCAGCTACTCTTAATCCCGGTGGTGATACACATCCAAGCATACATAACAGATTGGAACCGGCTCCAAGTGAAACGTCTTTTTTCACCAGGCCATTCCTACCACAGCATTAAATCTGAATCAAACATAGGCATATATAGAAAAACTTGCATATTTTATTAATTTCAAATAATGATTCATTGCGTATAGAATGAGAAACCTCCAGAGAATGCAGAAAGCAATGGACGGTGGTTTCGTTCTATTTGGAACTCATCACCAGTTCGTATCCACTACCAAGAATCGAATCGAACTAGACACAATATAGCAAAAAAAAACGACTAATTCTAGACTTAATTAATTAGTATGTGAAATTAATTAAAACTCAAATATTTCTCTCCTCTTTTTGTATATATATATATATATATATATATATATATATATATATATATATATATATATATATATATATATATATATATATATATATATATATATATATATATATATATTAAGAAATATAGTCTTAAGATGTGATATATTTATGGGATAGAGTGCTCAATATCAGAGATAGAGCGTGTGTAAATATGAAAGTGAACATAGAAGTCAACACTTATGGGCGACAGTCTGTTTCATGCTAGATGCAATCGTCAGGCCTGACGATTATATCTAACATGAAACAAACTCGCCACTAAGTGTTGACTTCTATGTTCATATATATATATATATATATATATATATATATATCACTTAATGTTACGAACGCTGGAATTAATATTAGATTCGTTTTCATTTCAGATATATATATATATATATATATATATATATATATATATATATATATATATATATATATATATATTACTCGTTTGAATAACGATTTGGGCTGTCACTTGTTTTTGTCTATGTGAAGTGTTTTTTGTTGCAGATATTTGTCTTCTGGTCTTTCTCGCCGTTTTCTTATCTTGTTGGGTATTATTCGTTTTCTCAGGTGTTAGGTCTTCCGGCATGTTGTCTTTTCGCCATACCAATGTAGTTGCTACTGCTTTACATATATATATATATATATATATATATATATATATATATATATATATGTGTGTGTGTGTGTGTGTGTGTGTGTGTGTGTGTATGTATCAAATTATGTTTGTTTTTCATGCATGAAAATCGAATTTTGCTACCGGTGAGGGAAAAAACATATTCAGTTCAAAATATATATAAAGTATATAGGTCTGTTATTCCACATCGAGCACTATTTTATGAAAATCATATATATATATATATATATATATATATATATATATATATATATATATATATATATATATAACATACATAAACGTAAAATGATGACATCTATGGGCAGATCCTTGCAATCAATTTGATGGTGTTATATGTGTGTGTTTAAATATATTTTTCAGTTGTTTATTTATAATAATAATAATAATAATAATATATTAGCCTTTCAGGGAGTCAGTCTTTTCTGCTATTGGCTTTCTTATAACTCTCCAGTAATGATGGAACAAATTCTCTGCCACATACAGTCTCATATGATTCTAATCAAGGTATAAAATTAAAAAAAAAAACATTTTTTTTTTACTACTAAAATCACTTTTCGGCGCGAATGATAACCGGCAACAGGTATTGCATCATTCACGAAAAGAATATGTCACAGTGTACTGAACATGATAGCTACACGAAAGACTGAATTCAAAACAAAGACATTTTTCACGTAAACATTCCAAACAAATTTGCCTGCGGTACGTTTTGTTAAGGTCACCTGTCAAGTAATATTTCGACTATTCGTCTTCCTTTATAAATGGCACATGCGACGATATCGTTATGTTTTTCGTTCTAGGAAGATTTGAACAATAGACCAAGAGTAATATTATCGTTTTTACTACATAATTAATATACGAGCCGTTATAGTAGTTATCAAAATGGTGGCCTTTGATCGGGATCATGTGACACTAGCCAAATTCTATTAATCCTTCAGAATTGAATACTTTCAGATAATCATTGGATTTTCATTTATTTCAATTATTTTGAAATCACACTTTTGTCAGCTCCTAGTATTCCATAAATTACTGGTCTTCTTTCAGATTATTATTATTGTTGTTGTTGTCTTTTTCTGTGAGTGCAGTAAAGGAACAAAATGACTATGGCTTACAAATATACGAAACCATATATATCTATCTGTCTATATTTCTGAGATGAGATATTCTGTACATTATTTACATTATTCGGACTAATGTCCTCATCTTTGTCGCCATATTTATTACAACGTTTCGGCCATTGCACGCTCCTACCTTCTTCGGGCTGTTGGAATATCGAACTTAACCGTTATTTCTCTCACTGGGGTAGACTCTTCTAGTTCCACGTGCCCTGTTTAATGAATGTTAGTTATCAGTGATCTCCTGTTAATTTCCCTCTTAAAAGTTTTCCACTGCCTTAATAAGTGTGAGTTCAATGCCCAGTTAAGGCAGTGGATAAGTTGCAGAGGGAAATTAACAGGAGATAACTGATAACTGACATAAAGAGGGTACGTGGAACTAGAACAGTCTCCCCTAGTGAGAGAAATAAACGGTTAAGTTCGATATTCCAACCACCTGAAGATGGCCGGAGCGTACAACGGCCGAAACGTTGTAATAAATATGGCAACAAAGATGAACTGTAATAAGGCATAGACATCTATAAATATGAAGCATACGTTCATATTACAGTGAATAGAATGCCAAAATTAAAAGGAGAATTATCAGAATTCAAGAATGCATATGTGGATTTAGTATGATGGTTGAATTATTCACGAGTCAAAACAACGTCAAAATTTAGAATGTCACATAAAATGCTCACCTAGAATCAAAAAGAGACATTTACCTTAGTTACATTGTTCGAACTGTTGTCCTCATCTTTATTGAGATATTCACGACGTTTCGGCTGTTTTACGTTCCTGCCTTCTTCAGGTAATGGGAATTTCAAACTGACTCTTTATTTCGTCCACCGGGATAGCTTGTTCTAGTTTCACGTGTCATGTTTCTCCCTTTAACTCAATTCTCCTATTTTTTTCTTCACCACTGCAGATTGAACTCGTAACCCTTTGGGTTAAGTCACTGGATCCAGCCAACGCTTTTTCCATTGGACCAAGTGTGCTGGCTACTACATTGGTGAACAAAACTTTCGAGAGTGTTCAGTTCGAAATTCCAATCAGCTGAAGAAGACAGAGGCGTACAACGGCCGAAAGGTTGTGAATACGGCAATGATAATGTACACAACAATCCGAACAATATAAATAATGTAAATAATTACAATACTTCATATCAGAAATACAGGCAGATACAAAAAGAGAGAGTTGAGTTTTAAGGGATGCGTCAAGAAGACGTTACGAGTGCTTGAAAATTTGACACTCACAGAATATATTGGAGATAAGATATGTAAAGTTAAACAGAGTAACTTACCTGGTGAGCTTGTGTGTAAATGAATGGCAGAACAATGACTAAGTGAGAAGCCGGAGACGAATATTGGTAAAAGCTTAAAAAAAAGACAGAAAATCGTCGAGAGCTTGAAGGAACATTGTACCTACAAACACTGTATCTATGGACACACATTTATCGGTCGTTTCTTGTATAAATCGATATGGTCATATATGAAATGAGAGCAGCGAGACAGATAATATTCTGATAGAATTGTTCACTATGTCTTTGTACGTGAATAAACTTCGTCTTGTTTCATTTTTTCCCGCGCCGTGATTCTGATGAAAAAAAAATGTCTGACCTGTTGAACGTAATTCTTTCGTTTACTTCCATTTTTATTTTTTTTGGACGTAATCCGACCGATTAAATCGGTCCTGATTTAGTACCACTCTTTTCTGTTGATAGTATTCTATCCGCCAATCAGTAAATGTTTAATTGCCACACAGTGAATACTTAATCATCACAGAATTCAAGCGTCAACTATGAATTGAGTGATTGTCCAATTCACTAATGAAGGAAAGACATTATACTGCCTTGTTTTGTTCAGAAGTTTGTTTCAATAACACGAGAGAGCAAACGTAGAATATCGACACAACAATCTGTCTTCTGTGAGAAATTGTTTCAAAGTCATTCCCAGAAAGAGAGTTCATTCTTCTGATCACATGGATTATAATGAGTTATTCGTTATAAAGAGGTCATTTTCTTTAAAAGAAAAGGCACAAATCAGAAGAAAAACCTTAAGTTGAGCAGACGCTGATACACACTTGAAGATACGCTTAACATTTTTACACAGATGACATGTATCCTTATAGAGAAAAACTGAACAAGATCTGTGGTTGATACAATGTAGTAGCGTGCATGAAAAGAGAGAATGACCTTTGTCTTCACCATTCTCCAACGCCAACTATCGTTTTTCGTATAAAAGCCTATATTGACTCTAAAAAAAACGATTAGAGTAATGCCAGAAAATAATTCCCCGGAAGGAAATGTAAGAATGTGACTGCAACACTGAAGTATATAGCTATACCACCGAAAATGCATGCATATATATATATATATATATATATATATATATATATATATATAGGTTCCAGTTACACCTATACGGATCGTCAAGGTCGACTAGATTCTGAACGATTGTTTTCGCCTCAAGTTCCTGGTCTTAGTTCTTTCTTTTTTATCGCTTATTTTCCCTTGGGCATTGGTTTGTTCAATTACATGCCAAAATACCAATTTTTTTTCAAAGGAGTAAAAGGCATATATAAGTATATATATATATATATATATATATATATATATATATATATATATATATATATATGTATGTATGTGTGTATCTATGTGTGTGTGTAATTATTTATTCAAAAATTATAAAAGAAATATTTTATAAAATCACTACAAAAATATTCATTTTGTTTCAACACCTCTGGTGTAATATCCAGTGGTGGTGATGAATGTAGAATGATGGGTATTAAAAAGTTCAAATCAATCAAACACCCCTCGATAGGGGAAACGCTGTTATATAAGCTGGAATGACCAATTAAAATACAATTATATAATAATTCAAAAAACTTTACACCGTACTTTGGTTATAATAAATATTTAATGATTTAATTTTAGGGTTAGACTAAAATATAATTTATTCTAACTAATAAATATTAAATTATACTATAAAATTAAAAATTAGCAATTTTAAATTTTAAATTTAATCTATATTAAGTTTAAAATTCTAAAATAAATTAAAGAAAACACTGATGAAAAATACGTATGTTTTTCTATTTATTTTGTTTCTATTGAAATTAAGTCGGAATAAAGGTTAAGATCTAATGCTGCTCTGAACTCCGTTACAACTTAGATACATTTGAAGTGAAGACATGGGCAGGGGAAGATGAAATCTTGCAAAAGACAATACGTACAGAATCAGATTATAATACACAAACACGCAAACAGACACACGCACCCCCCATACCTACTCTCTATATTTCTCATGTTGTCTGTCTGTGTGTCTGTCGTGGGCGTTGTTACCTCGCCCAGGCCGCATTTCTCACCCGATTTCGATGCGGTTTTCACCACAAGTTTGCAAATGGCTGCGGTAAGGACATAACAGAGCACGATTTTTGAGTTCGGACTCAGGTTCCGAAAAAATCGATAATCGAAAAAATCTGCTTACAGAAGGAATGATCGCATTTCAACCAAATATGACACCCTCTTAGAGTCTACCATTAGAAGTGTTGTCCAGAAGTTTCATGACCACGGACCCCTAAACAGCACGGAAAATCGATAAAACCCCAAAACCGATACGCCCAGATTGCGCCTGAACCGCATGTCGGTTTTTAGCGAAAACCGACCGCATTTATGAGGAGGCCATTGGGAGTCATCATGTGAAGTTTCAACTCTGAGCCCCCCCCCAAACAGAGTGCAAATCGACAATCGGTCAACCCTTAAAAATGTTTTTCCGGTTGGGTATTTCCTAAATGCAGACTAATTTAAGGTCATGGTATGCGCGGGAAGAAACAGGTCAGTGCGTGCAGTGGAGTGGAAGAAAACATTTGACCTCAAATTCTGGAATGGGTGCAGGCCCATTGAAATTCGGCTTTTTTATCCCTGCTACCAGGTCTAACTTTGAGCCACAAATGACTTTGTCAACACTTTTGCTTTAATCGTCGCATCTTACCAAAATAAGCACTTCCTTTTTCAAGTACATCAACAAAGGGACTGATGCTGCAATGTTTGGTATTAAGCAGGAAGGTTCCGTAGGCGAAATCCAGGATTTCCTTGCAGGGCGCGTCATTAGCATCACAGAGGGCCCTTGGCACATTTTCTGCGGATACAGCAATGGATGTGGTTGCGCGTATCAAAGACACAACGCTTACAGCGTACTTCAAACGTTGTCGACAGGATGAGTTTGCTAGGATTCTACTGTACCCAGACGTGCCTACTACGAGTGGACAAAAAAGAACACTTGGGTCCGGCGGAAGTGCGGGGCCAATGTCGAGGGCTATCCAGGTGTCAAAAAAGTCTCCACACTCAGAAGGGTATTCACGGTTCCCCCATCGCGACAGCAATGTTTTTATTTGCGACTCCTTTTTCACGAAGTTAGTGTTTCAACGAGCTACAATAGCATACGGACGGTTAATGGAGTTTTATGTGACACTTTTCGTGAGACCTGCCTCTGTCTCGGCCTTTTGGAAGACGACATCCAGTGGGATGCCAAAATGGCCGAGGGAGCTCTTTTAAAAATGCCCTATGCTTTGCGCCACCTCTTCACCACAATCTTACAAATGTGCGAACCCAGTAATCCCAAATCATTTTGGGACAAATACAAGGACTTTTTGTCCGAAGACATACTCAGGGAAGCGCAACTTCTGTGTTCAAAAATGGCTCTTACATTCAACGTTGAAATCTACAACAGGGCGCTTATAATCATTGAGAAACTGTTTGTTGAAATGGGGGGGGGATCTCTCGCCGCTATTGAGCTACCAACGCCAGATCCTGTGGCTTCCTCGAGTCTCTCACATGAGATTGTGCGGGAGACATCCTACTCTGTCGAGGAACCCAACGCCTATGTCACAACAAATGAGCCAAAACTTCTCATAGAACAAAGGGCCGCTTACGATGCGTTTCTTGCATCCACCAGGCAGGATACAGGATCAATCCTTGACGGGCCTGGGGGAACGGGAAAAACGTTCGTAACAAAACTGCTTCTTGCAGAAATTCGGCACCATGGCGAAGTGGCGCCAGCAGTAGCGTCTTCAGGGATTGCTGCCACATTACTACAGGGTGGCCGAACAGTGCACTCAGCATTTAAACTTCCGCTTGAACTGATTAAGGCAGAAAGAGTTGTAAGCATTCAGGTCTAGCGGAGGTACTCAGGCGATGTAAGCTCATCGTCTGGGATGAGTGCACTGTCAGTCCCAAAACTGCACTCGAGCCTGTAAACCGTTCTCTGAAGGATATTCGAAACTCCGATGACCTTATGGGAGGTATAACTTTCCTTCTATCCTGTGACTTTCACCAGACCCGTTGTACCTAAAAGGACAGGGGCCGACGCTATTCGAGCGTGCTTGAAATCGTCACAACTTTGGCCCACTGTTAGACCATTGCACCTTACTACCAACATGCGGGCACACCAAACTGGCGATGTTGGATCCGCCAATTTTTCGGATTCATTATTAGCCCTTGGCGAATGTATTATTCCAGCAGACACTAGTGGATTTGTAAACGTCCAAGGGTTGTCTACAGTGGTCACAACGCCAGCAACACTCAGGGAATCAGTTTTTTCTGATCTTCAAATCAACTACAACAATGTTGAGTGGCTTGCTGGGCGGGCAATTCTTGCCCCCCAAAACACCACTGTGACAACCCTTAATAGACAGCTTCTGGAAACTGTGCCAGGGGTGTTGGACGTTTACAAATCCATTGACAGAACTCCAGACCCCGCTGAAATGGGGAACTTTCCAGTGGAGTTCTTAAACAGGCTCCACCACGCTGGTCTCCCTCCTCACATTCTGGAACTTAAAGTGGGGATCCCGGTAATGTTGCTTAGAAACCTGCGTCCACCGAAACTCTGTAATGGGACCAGGATGGTGATTCAGGCCCTGCACCCAAACATTATTGAGGCAAAATTATAACTGGCTGCGGTAAAGGGGAGCAAGTGCTTATCCCAAGGATGCATTTGTATCCATCAGATGCCGACGTAGTCTTCACTTTCAGAAGTTTCCAAATCCCAGTCGCACCCTGTTTTGCTATGACAATTAATAAAGCCCAAGGAGAAACGCTGTCTGTCACTGGTGTACACTTAGAGGAGCAGTGCTTCTCACACAGCCAAATTTACGTAGCCTGCTCTCGAGTGTAAAAAAGTATTTGTTGTTAACATTGTTTTATCTTTGGTTTTTCCATTTACAAGTCATTTTTTTAAAGCTGATCGTTTTGTGTTCATTTTGTTTAGTTCTTTTTTCGTAACAGATTTAATGTTTAGTGTAGAGCTTAGAAAAAATTCGCAGTGTGAGAGAGGCAAGAAGTAAGGCATATAGTAACATCAGCACGGCAAAGGGCACTCCTTTAAAGGCAAGGAAGGGTAAAAATATTTTAAGTCAAGTGATAGCGATTGCTGTACGAGTCGTACGATTTTTGAATCAAGGACGGGCAACGCCGGGCCATGCAGCTAGTATATATATATATATATATATATATATATATATATATATATGTAAGCAAATGTAAATGGATATAGATCCGACAGAATGAAGAAAAATTTGGAAAAAACAAACAAAAATCCTTAAATGCAATTATGTTGTTTAAAATGAATGAAATGTCGACGTCTGACGTTTCGGTTTAATAAACCTTCTTCAGGACAATATTCATTAAAATACAATTCAGTTCAATTTGACAAAGACGATGGACATAAAAAACAAGTCTTATCCAAAACAGCAGTTATCTTTCAATTTGGTGGGATCGCCAAGGAATAATCCACTTTGAATTCTTACCACCTAATGCAACAATTAATGCTCAAATATACTCTCAGCAATTAGAGCGTTTGAACCAAGCTTTGAGGAAAAAAGACCTTCTTTAGTGAATCAAAAAGAGGTGATGTTTCATCAGGACAATGCGCGAATCCACACAGCAAGAATCATGTCACAAAAGATCGAAAAACTTCGTTGGGAGAAAATTCCTCATCCACCTTATTCTCCCGATCTTGCTTCTTCAGACTTCCATTTGTTTCGTAGCTTACAGAATCATTTGGAATAAACAGCTTTTGTAACACAGGAATTACAGTAATGGAATTAGTTAGCTTGTTAGTAGATGGAATGAAGTCATAGATAACCAGGGAAAATACATTGTTGATTGATTCTATAATTAAATGTAAACAACAATTATATTCCAGAGATGTTTATATCTCTTGTAATGATGGAACAAATTTTAGTTTTGTCTTAATATCTGACTCATAAACTATTCTATAAATTCATTCTTTCAAACCCTTCTTGATTTGGTATATTCAAATTTTACAATGAAACAATAGTGAAATAATTAAATGTATTCTTGTATTCATTGTTGGCATCCACAATATTAAGAAAAAATATATATGCAGGTTGACTGACCTATGTTTTTTTTCCACTTATGAAGCATTTCGATTTCATTTAAATCCAGAAAATGTTTCTTTGTACAGTGTAAGGCGTTTTCGAACATAATAATAATTTACTGATAAAATAAAAACTAATTTACTCAAAGCTAAGAAAGAAGTCTATTTTTGCGTAAATGAATATTACAAATCCGCCAAGAAATTGAACTCGGCACTTCATTTTAAAATGCCGTGTCCTTATTCATTAAACGTCATGAGCATTCTATCATAAAATACCTTATATTCCTAAGCGGTCACCTATCTAGATAATGACAAGTTTCGATGTTGCTTAACTTGGCTGATTTTACGAGATGCTAGATGTTAGAATGTGATATATCGGTAAACCTAGGTATACAGATGACACAATGATGATAGCAGGCGCAAAAATGAACTTGCAGGAACGGAAGTAGTAAAGAAAAGCGAAAAGAAAGAAATATCAATGGTACGAAGACAGAAGGAATGGTTATCATTAATATTAAGACAAAATATATTTGTCTGCAAAAGGAGTAGCCCAACAATACGAATTACAAATTGCTGGCAGGAAATGAAGCAACAACAATATTTTAAATGGTTTGGTTTAGTTTGTTTTCTGGTATATCAAACTCAGTGGGTTATTTAATGCCGACACGATTTTTATTATTGGCAACATTATTTTCAAAAATAATATATTGCTGGTGTGACGTCCCTAAACACAGCCTTCGCTCGCTCCTCGCGTCTTCGTTCGGGTGTCGCCGCTCCAAACGTGACCTTCCGCCTGTCGCGTCAGTCGTGTTGTCTCGTCTTGTGACGACCAACTGGCTTGGTATCGGTCGCAGCACCCAAATGTGACGTTCTAACCTTTTGGTGATTCGGATGGGAATCTGGTTAGATTCGATATCAGCTTCGTCGTTCCCAATTCGCTTCCAACGCCTGGTTACCAAAGTAACTGCGTTGATCTCCAGTCCGCCTACCCACGTTGTGAATCGATCTTAGGCAGACGAAATCAACCAGTCGTTGGGGCCGCAAAGCAAGTTGGGTCCAAGCGGGGGTTGTATCGCACAAATACGTATAAAAGAAATAAAATGATAACTCAAAAGTTCAAGGTATCAAAGAAAAGGATAACAAACTTTATGTCTAGTTGTTGGATACATAGGACTGCGTCTGTCTCCCGACCCGTTCTATGGATTGTGACACGTTGTTTTCCGTTAGGCGAGTTTTAACACTTTGGCGTGTCTTCGGGCGAAAGTCGAAAAAAAAAAACTTATTTTGGTGGTCTGGATCTAAGTCGCTTTTCAAAATAATTGTTCTTGGATTGAAGATGAGTCCGGAAATTTCGCGAATCTTGGTCAGCCGATGCGAGGCTTGCTTCAACTGAGCACTGGAGACTGACTCTGGGAACTGTCTCTCCCGAACTCAACTCTGGATCTCTCTGCTGGAACTCTCTGCTGGAACTGATTTTCGCTCGCAGCGACTTCGCTTATATGGACGCCAACAAAAACCGGGGTGGGTTTGTCGGCGCCGGGGGGTTCCTCGATAATTCTAAATACCTATCCACTTCTTTTATTTTTGGTTAGGAATTTTCCACTTCTTTCCATTTTTTTTTTTTTGAGTCTTCTCTTACTCCCACCTTCTCACCATGATTCAGGGGGGTGTCGGCTGTCCTCCCCACTCGTGGCGACCTCTCATACCCATCCTCTAAATGGGCGGTGACAGCTTCCTCCTTGCGTCACGTGATCACCACTCGGCCAATGATGCCCAGCCGGGCGTGTACGATCCCGCGGGCTTTGTTTCAGGGGAAAAAAATATATCTCGCTCAAAAAAAATTATCTTTTTCTTTTCCTTTCTTTTAATCGCAGTTCTCATTTTCTCTGGCCGCAAATAGAACAATGCGGTCGGTGGTGATCATAACTCTTGTTCTCACCTGGACTTCGTCAGTCAGATTATCGCTAATTATCAGAATGGGTGGTCTATTTGACACAACACAATCGTCCGTCGCCTCGAAAAAAACAAAACATTTCCATGGTTCCAGTCATTCTTTAGTGCACATTTCTGATAACATAGTCTTATTATCGCAGCTAAAGATGTCTTGTCAAAAGAAAAACGGCCAGTCGCCACCTCGTGTGCGGCTTTGACTCAATTAATTTTTCATATCTATCCAAAGCCCTGTAGTTCACCTGTTTTTTGTCAATTATCAAAATAACATTTTCAATTGGATTTTTCTTTGGCTAGTCGGTCTGTGGTTTGCCAATCAGATGTTTTCCCGCATTAGCTGCCTGTTTATGTATCCCCGATAACACAAGCTTGTCGCCAGAACACATCTGATTCCCTTATCCACTTAGAATTTTTCTGCCATTGTAATGACAGTTTTTGCCATTTGTTACTTATCAAAATATCCTTTATCCATTGTCTCTTAGTCGTGGGTGTCCTACTTATCATCCACGTTTGGGTCTCGCCTATCTTTTCCTTTCTTTCCTTCCTCTCTTTCCTTTCTTTTCTTTTTTTGCCTTAGTAAATGGTGCCACACTGGTTATGTTTTTTCAAAAATATTTTGTTGGTAATATTTTTTCAAAAAATGTATTGTTGGTAATATTTTCTCCAAAAAATATATTGTTGGTAATATTTCCTCCAAAAATGTATTGTTGGATATATTTTCTCCAAATATATTGCTGGTAATATTTTTCCAAAAATATATTGTTGGTAATACTTTTTCCAAAAATATATTGTTGGTAATAATTTTTCCAAAAACATATTGGTAATATTTTCATTTCAAAAATGTTTTGCTGTTAATACTTTTTTCAAAAATGTATTGCTTGCAATATTTTTGTTTTTTCATAAAGGTATTGCCGGTAATTTTTTTTTATAAAATGTATTGCTGGTTATATATTTTCAAACATGTATCGCTGATAATAATATATTGCTAGTAATAATTTTTTCTTCAAAAATTCATTACTGGTAATAATTAAAAAAATATATTACTTATATTAAAAAATATTTTACATTTTCATAGCGTTTTGTCCCCAATTTGGGGTTAACTATTTGCTCATAGATTGGACCCAAACAGGTGCTACCATCCCGGGTCAGGTTGGACCTGGGAACACCAGCAATTTAGAGGTGGTTCCAGGAACCTCAAAACCTGCTGGTCAGAGACCTTGCTGTCGGATGTAATTTATCGTCAAAAGATTAAATATCTTGGAAATGTTCCCATTGAAATTTTGACATTGAAACACGAAGGCGTATTAGGATAAAGAAATAAGAAAATTTCCTCGCAAACAAATACAAATGTACGAAACTGTAATGTAGGGGACAGTGAATGCTGGAAGATCTCATGAATGATGGTGAAGGCATGAAGCAACAGAAATACCGTTCTAAAGTAGCAGCCTGAGAATAACACAGATTGATCATATGAGCAAGAAGGAAGTTTTAAGGAAATTTGAAAGAAGGACACTCATGTATACTTAGTTTCAATAAGAGACAGTTGAAATTTCTCAGCCACATAATGAGGAAAGTGTTCATAGAGATTTTAATCTGGTTTTAATAAAGGAAAACGGGCAGAGGAAAGCAGGGTATACATAATCTGACCTGCTGGCGGTTGTCATGACATGAATTAGGAGAGATAGTAAAATAAGAAAACACTACTAAGAGCCGCGATGGCCAGGAAATCATGGATTGTTATATACGCTCATGTACTGATGCCGCAATACATACAAAATGGCTAATAATCTCTCTCTCTCTATCTCTCTCTCTCTCTCTCTCTATATATATATATATATATATATATATATATATATAAATATATATATATATATTTGGGTTGGATTGATGTGAGCTTGTGACCCTGGGTTTCACGCTTTTGCAATCGTCACAAACTCACATCAATCCAACCCAATATGTTAGCTCTATCTCTTATATTGAGAGCTTTCTAATAAGTACCGCGCATATAATATATAAATAATTATATATATATTTATATATATATATATATATATATACCCACACTTTTAACATATATATGTGTGTGTGTGTGTGTGTGTGAGCATATACTGTGTGTAACAGCAAAATTGTCCAAATCGTTTTACAAAATAGTTGTCTATCTCACAAAATGTTTAATATCTAAAAGAAAAAAAAAATTAAATTGAGTTTCTTTTTTTCCCTGTCTTCAGATAAAACGTTTAACCATATTGATACCGTTTGTCGTAAGAATCACTGAAAACCCCTTTTCAGTTATTCAGCTAAGGGAACAGCTTAAAATCGTTTTGCGTCAGACCAACTGTCTTCTCATCTGAGCAACGGCGAGAGGAAAAATCCATCAGTCCTTCAGTAATAGTACCAACATTCATACTCTGGCTTCTATCTTTGAAGTCCATTCAAGAACCATTAAGGGAACGGTGATAAGTTTTGAAAAGTGTAAAGAGGTAACCTGAATCAGGAGGTTACAACAGGTAGAGGAATCATTTCAACTCAGAGCTAAAGAGATCAATTACAAAAGATTCAATTCAATCCATAACATGTTTATCACGTCAGTGAGGAGTTTCACCTCTTACAGTCTAAACATCAGTGAAAAAAGGCTTGCAAATGATAGAGAACGGGAAACGTGTGAGGCAATTTGTTATTCTAGAACAGAAAGTTAAAAAGTTAGAGAGGCGTAAGATCATTTTGAATAAGTTTTAAAATTTTATATATATATATATATATATATATATATATATATGAACTTAATTTCAATCCTTCATTATTTTCCGATCGTTAACTAAGATTTCATCCCGATTCTTCTGTTAAGCTTAGAGAATACTTCTTATTGCTCAAATTAGAGTTCAATAGTGTAAAATCCCCGAAGAATTCGAGTAACATATGTTTAATCATTTCTAAGATACAACGGTTCAAAGCTTAAACTAAGAATTGGACAATTTTGCTGTTACACGGTTTAGACAATTTTGCTGTTACATTCGGTATATACATATATATATATATATATATATATATATATATATATATAGGGTGCGACTGGTATTGAGCACATAGAGATTTAAGATTGATACTGCTTCCTATTAACTTCTAATGATTTATTTTTCAGAAATCAAGAATGGCAAACCCTATGATAACAAATGAAATGAAAAGGCATGCTGTGATTGTGGCATGAAAGGCTGATCATAGCGATTTCGATATTGCACGTTTCCTCAGAGTTGCAAGGTCGTTTGTCCACAATATACGAAAAGAGTTAGAAGACGCTGACAGTTGCCCAATATCTGTATCATAATGTAAAAGACATTCTGCACGGCTTGATAAAGTGAGAACATCCGAATTTATTCAGGAAGTCAAGTAGACAATTGATGAAAACCGAGGTCCCTCAATGATGTTCACTGCCAAAAATCTGCATATGTCTTAAAAAAGACATTCGATACAAGTCCTACGTGATGAAGTGAGGTCAATTTATGTCTGAAAAACAAAAGAAAACCGTTTAAACAAATCCATAATTCTTTTAAACGAACTTAAAAATCGTTCAGAATCTGGTCTGATTTGGTTTTTCTCAGATGAGAAAAATTTTGATCAAGATCAAAAATTTAGAAGAAATGACAGATGGCTTTGTTCAGATCCTTCTGAGGGGCCAAGAGTGATGCGCACAAAATTTCCTTAAAATTTTATGGTATTGGGTGCTGTTGGCAATGACGGACATGTTATGCCAGCACACTTTTTTCCACAAGCTTTTAGAGTAAATGCTGCTGCTTACATTGAGGTTCTAGAAACAGTTTTCAAGCCCTGGATTGACAACATGTGCAACGGCAGGCTTTACATATTCCAGCAATAATCGGCTCCATCCCACAAGGCTCTATGAACACAAGAATGGATGGCTGACTATTTGTACGACCACATCACATACAACATTTGGCCTCCTAACTCTTCAAATCTCAATCTACTAGACTATTATGTATGGAGCTTTGTTGAGAAGGAGGTTAATTAACAGCCTAATAAAACCAAAGAATCTCTTAAAGCTGTAATATTTCGAGTAATGTCTGACATAAATAAGAACCAATTAATCAGACTTTCAGCCGATTCCGACCTCACGTAGAGGCAGTTATTGATGCTAGTAGCGGTTTTATTGACTAAAATTAAATAATAGTTAGCTAAATTTCATGTTTACTTGTTTGCAATCAAATATAATTATATTCATTTGTTCAGCAAGTTTTTTTACTAATCCATAAAATCTGTCCTCAAATACCAGTCGCATCCTATATATATATATATATATATATATATATATATATATATATATATATATAGTTTCGTTAATTGCCTTTTTTCTCGGTCTGACCATAAAATATCATCTGGTTAACCTTGCAGTAAATATTTACGTTTATTTTTACAACATCACTAAATTGAAAACGAACAATAATTATGCAACAATAATTCTTTTTTATCTGCCAGTATCCATCAGAAAACTTGTGTGCACATGCAAGAATTTCAACTGCTGTTGGTAGAACAGTCAAAACACTTAAAAGAAGGCCATAACGCAAAATTCTCTAATAAGGAAACAAATTGGGGATAGGAGTAATTGAAGAAAAGATAAAAAGATGAACAAGGATCAAGGAGTCAGATGTCGATTGACATTACATTTATTTTTTTTTAAGATTACAGTTATCAGGGAAGCAAGTAAGAGTAAGGGAGTTCCATTGTCAGGAAGTGCGACAGAAGAAGCTATTGAAGTAGAAAATAGGGTTACATTTATTTACAGTAAAAGTGAGGACGTAGATGCTAAACTAGCAGCAAGCTTAAATTCTTTCAGTTGGGGCATCATGGAAAATAGCTCGTCAGAGAAGATGTCATGAAAATATTTATAGAAATGACAGAGGGAAGCCACATTACGTCGGTGAGAATATGACTGGAGTCGGGACCCCAAGTCAGGACCGATCACATTGTATATCTCTCTTTGAATATGTCGAGAACCTCGAAATGAATAGCGTAAGGCTTTATATCTTTGGAAGTTAAAATGTGTATGTCGCTTTACTGGCTATCCCGTTTCCTACTCTATCATCATTTTTGTTTTACCAATGTTCATACAACACAAGGCTCAAGATCCACTCAAGGTAGAAAGTTACTGCGTGTTGCTATATAAGCTTAAGAAAAGTGAAGAAATGAAGTTCATGCGTCAAAAACGATTTACTCTAGATTTGAAATGTTTAAGATTGGAGTGATTGGAAAAATATCCTACCGGGAGATTGTTCCATAAATTAGTAGTTCGTGAGAAGTAGCTGGCCTTATAATAGAAATACAAAAGGAATGGAAATGATTCAACCTTGTGTACGTTACATGACGGGTCCCAGTTTCAATGGTTATTTGTGGAGGTAGTAAGGAATATATTTTATCGGAGTACATGCTATGGAAGTAGCGATTGAGTAAATTTTTGTATGCGGGAAAGGGGTCGTAAGGTTAAAAATAATTCATCACCATCAATGCCATGTAGATGTCTTGAACTCTATCAAGACTGGCAAGTGAGGAATGGGCTACCTAAATATGTATTGCACTCCAATTTAATTCATATCTGGTAAAGTTAACGTATAGCAGAGAGTAACTGGAGCGCTACAAATAGTCAGTTATTTTTGTGGCGTCTTTGAGGTCTGAGAAGACATTGAACCCCATTAACCGTTCAAGAAAAGGAGCCTCCTTGAGAGAAGACACATCCACCATGATAGGTGATTGTTACGGGTCTGCTCGGTGGTGGTGCAACGACACTAGTGTGGTTTTGGCCGCATTCAAATTTACAACGAGGTCCTATCACCATTAACCATCCTATCCCCATTGTGGTAAGTTAGAAGAGAGGTGAGCTGCTAAGCTCTGGGTTTCTAGATTTTTAGAGGTGCAACTAAATATTAATCGCATAGATACTCACTAATGATTGGAGTATGCTCATAGCAAGATCATTAATATACATTAGAAAACCTGTATATATATATATATATATATATATATATATATATATATATATATATATATATATAAATAAATAAATCTTTTGATTTGTAGGTCTGATGAGAGAGAGATTCAATAGATTATAAACATGGAATATTAGATATATTATATCATATTTTATTATATTATATTATATATATAAATTATTAAAATATATATATAATCCATATATATATATCAATGCCCAGGATATATATATAATATATATATATATAACATATATATATCAAACACTAATATATATATGGTTATATATATATATATATATATATATATATATATATATATATATATATATATATATATATATATATATATATATATATATATATATATATATATATATATATATATATATATATATATATTATAAATATAAATATTTTATATTTATATATATATATATATATATATATATATATATATATATATATATATATATATATATATAATATTATATATATATATATATATATATATATATATATATATATATATTATATTATATTATATATATATATATATATATATATATATATATATGTGTGTGTGTGTGTGTGTGTGTGTGTATAATCTCTAGACCAGCTAGCAGATCCTTGTAATATATATTCGCGTCCATTACTAAAATTACAGTTGAGATGTCAGTTTCCATGTACATTTACACGAAATTTCCTCGTTTTTTGCGATTTTTCGTAGCTTTCATATCTTTAACCTAGATTTTTCAGAAAATGTCTTTCTGTTTACATACGCAATGCCTCATTCACATGTTTTCTTGCTTCTTACTCTTTTAATGTTTCCCTCTTTTTTCGCAACATTATTAAACACATTTTTGTTTTCTTTTCGTTATAAATATTTGGATTGTTTGTTTACCTTTTTCGTTGTGTGAAAATTCTATTCCTATCTCTCAATAATTTTACAATAGCGTGTCACTCTTTCTGAAATTGTATATTTCTTACAAACTATTTCAAAATTCGTATAACCGAGAGTTAGAAAAAATATATCAATAAGTATATTACGTTTACATTCATGCGTGTGATTAGAATATAGAATCCGAACAAATGTAGGAAAAGTAAACAAGAGGGGAAAACCTTTTAGTGACCACGGGTTTTGAGTTCGTTAGGTGATTAAGTAGGTATCTTCCCGGTTCGTGTCTTTCGCTCGGAATGAAAGAACTATACTTCGTCTTTCTTTTTATGGTGTATTAATGTATTGTATTATTTTTTTCTATTTCTATTTACATTTCTTTTCGGCTATCAGTACTTGTGAAAATTGCACGGTTTTCTTTTTTGAAATTTCTGCTAAGTTTTAATTATTCTCTTAATAAGATTCTTTGAAGTTTCGCCATTATTAGAGAAATCTGTGGATATTTTGTTCTAGCATTTTAAAATACAGTACTACATCTGTTCTCGAACGTCTCGCATATCGAACAAATCGGTTTTTGAACAGATAACTCGTTGCTCGGTTATCGACAACATTAACCCGAACGGAATAATTTCAAAGTCGACCGCCGTGTGTTGTGTTGTGTTTGTACTGCGACTTTTATTCTCTGCATTGATTCCTATTGGAAAAGTTTCGCTTTACGAACATTTCGTGTTACGAATGGCCTTCAAGCACGAATTAAATTCGAAAACCGAGGTTACGCTGTATTTTAATTGTTTAACAAAAATATTACACTATGATCAGAAGTACAAGTGTAGGTTATTATTTCAAAACTAAGAGGGTACAAATGAAAAGATTAAAAGCTGAAAATAGTGTTTCTGTTTCAATGAAGCACACGTTAAAATCATGAGAGTATTATCAGCTTTTATATCGTCTCCTCTTTCGTCGCGTTTTTTGTTTGTTTCTTAATTTATATATTATTATATGTGCTTTCTTTTTCCCAATAAGGAACCTAAACAGCATCTCTAATAATATTCCCGCAATGAAAACTGAATGGTCCATTATATGTCTGAGGTAATGCCAAGGCGTAACGAATGCGCTAAGTTACTATCTAACGAAGGCCCAAACAGAATATAATATGAGGGTGTGTCTGTAACGGAACTGGAGTCACAAATAATTTATTTCAAATCTAAACAACAAACTACATTGCGTCTCCTTCAAAGTAAACTCCCCTTTAGTCTAATGCACTTTTCCATCTTTCTCTGCCATGCTTCTCTGCATTGCTGAAAAGATCTTTCTAAGCAGCCCCCTCAGCTTCGTCGTTACGTCCCTTTTGATGGCATCCACACCTTCAAAGCGGGTCCGCTTGATAATCTCCCTGAGACTAGGGAAAAGAGAAATGTCGTACTGAGCTAAAATGGTTGAATAGGGACTTGGTTTCAGTACGTGATGTTCTTCTGGGTCAGGACGTGCATTTTCCTGCTACATCTCTCGCATTGGTTTCAGAAAGCTAAGATTACAGTTATATACTCCCAAGATATCATGTTACATGATAATACAATCCGCTAATCCTTCTATCTCCCAGAGCTCACATAACACATCCGTTCTCGTTACTTTTTATACAGACCTCGTATATGTTGAACCACGTTCGATTTTTTTAAGCGTTTCACCCCAAGCAAGGCGGGAAGCCACTAGTGTGCAAGGGGTTACAGAGAGATGAAGCGGGAGCAAATAGGAGTGATAGAGGAAAGGATGAAGAGAAAGATAGTAGATAGATCAAGGTATCTGGAGACGTCGATTGACATTACATTTGAATAGTTGGAGATTATAGCTATCAGGGAAACAGGAAAAGAGGGGGAGTTCCACAGGCAAGAGGTGCGAGACATGAAGCTATTGGAGTAGAAGAGACGGCTACATTTAACAGTTTCGACAGTGAAAGGGTGTGAGCGAGATGCCAACCTAGTAAAACGCTTAAATTCATAAAGTTTGGGAACCAGCGAAAGCAGCTCAACGGAGAAGTTACCATGAAAGTATTTGTAAAAAAGACAGAGGGAGGCGACGGCACGTCTGTGAGAGAGCGACTGCAGATTAGATGCCAGATCAGGGGCAATTACGTTGCATATCCGTCTCTGGATCTTATCAAGAACCTTGAGACAAACATAAGGGGCACCAGACTATATATGGTAGCAATACTCCATGCAAGGGCGAATGGTTTGATTTGTAGATTTGAAGGATCGACTCCGGCGAGAAAAATCTCCTGGCGCGGCACAGAGAGCCAGCTTTCCTTGCGGTGGACGAAGCTATTGACTCAATGTATTTGTTCCTTCTCAGGTCAGCAGTCAATGTGAGGGCGAGCAGTCGCAAAGAGGAGGTCTCAAGAAGTTGAGCGTCAGACTTGTATAATATCTCTAAACATGAAATAACTTATTTGAATATTACTAACAGAAATCGATATTATAAAATTAGACTCGCATGGTACATTTCTCATATAAATATATCTTGAAATTTTTACTTATATTACCAAATTTGTTGTGAAAATATTGATTTGCTTAATGGAAGCTGGCATAATGGAGATCATTTTGGATCGTGAAAAACGGAAGAAGATTCTTTTTAATCATAAAAAAAAATATGTCTCGTGAATTTTTTATGTAACTGGTCGGTTACCAAACAGCAAATAGAAAAAGGATATATATAAATTCAATGATTGAAAATTTTAAGACCTGAGAGTAGTAACACAAATACATGTTGATTTGATCTGCATAATACAATATACGCGAGTTCTTTTTCTAAGATTTTTGAATAAGTGATCAGATTTAATAACAGAGACGTCAATAGATTTTTATCATATCTTAGGATATATGCACAAACATATCAAAATAGAAGTAGACAGAAAGATTGAACTTGCATACCGCTGAAATGTGCCAACAACTATTAATAAACAAGGCAGAGAGAAATGGGTTGGTTATGAAAAATATTTTAAGTTTAGTGTTTACTTATATATGAAATAGCTGGTCACGTGGGATTTAAACGGTTGTTGAAAATATGAATGTGTAGACACCTTAATAATCAGCGCCAAAAATGGTATCGGCAGGGAGGTTTCAAATACCTGTTTGTTCCTTTGCGTTGTCACAAATACCATGATAAAATACATCCCTTCCCTATACCTCTGTATGGGAAAATTGGCTATTCGTTGTGGGAATAATATATTTCTCCTCTGGACAGAAGTTGGGTGATTTTAAGAATTTATATTCCTTATAAATTGAGTAAAATTTATCTATATTATTATTATTATTTTTTTTTTAATTATTATTATTGTTATTTCTTTGGGATTCTGTCGTATAGAGATTCCCTTCTGGGTCCAAACCAGAGAGCTAATTCAGAGATGTCTTCATGACATCTTCCAGTGATGATTTATTGTAAAAAAAAAAGCCGCCAAAACCAGCAACTATCGCCCACATTTTACACACATAAAGCTCTTTATAATCTGTTTACATTCTGTAAACACTATGTGTTATGGCAGTCCCTAAAGATTGTAATGTATCTTTGAAGATCATCAACAAACTATTAAAGAAGGATCTTGAAGTGGAAATCTAAAAAGAATTGGCACATGAGGACATCAATAATTTCATTTCTTTAAAACATGGCCTTCCAGTAATTCCTTAAATGAGTCTATCGGAAAACTGTTCCATTCAATCCCAGAGCTCCAACTCGAACTGAAATTATTGATGACCTCATGTGCCAATTCTTTTTAGATTTCCACTTCGAGATCCATCTTTAATAGTTTGTTGATGATCTTCAAAGATACATTGCAATCTTTAGGGACTTCCATAACACATTCTGTTTTTGTGGTTTTGATCACGATATCTGGGAGATTAGCTTTGATTGATTTGTCTGTGTGTATTGTAAAGTCCGATAAAATTATTAGAAGTCCTATCTCCGTAAAGGGGTCTGGGTGATGTTCATACTATTTTCTTGCAGTTTCCTTCTCTTAAAAGTTGCAAATTTCCAGTGAAGATCATGCCCAGTTTTATATTCCGTGGTTTTTAACACTGGTACGATATGGTCATATTGTTTCTGGATATTTATCACAGAATTTATATTTGGGGTAAACACATTTTTTCAGTATGTGTTCTTGGTAATTACAAATTAGCAAGCATTGGTCCTTCGGTTCCAGCTTTTAACCGAGCACGACTCAACCACTGATGGGTACAGGGTTTGTCTACATCAGCTTGTTTGTTATGGATAGACTGTTGAACATGAAGAGGTTTATCTTGCCATCGTTTCTGCATTTCATACATTGCGTTTCCCTTCGCTTTGTTTTTTGCCGCTGCAGTAGATGTATTATGGTTTATTTGCCTTTCTTCACACTCTTGAAATCCTCATTTTAATAGGTTGACTTCATTTATTATTGAATATTTTTCTTATTTATTTCATGTTCTTTGACAGAGTTCACTATAGAGACTTCTGTAGTTTCTAAGTATCTTTGAAGACAGATTGTAAGAAAGTTATAGTTGAACTAATCCTCTGCCTTCTACGGATCTTAGCATACACAGACGATTAACATCAGACTTTAGATGATGCATGCAATTGCAAATGAGAATTTTCTTTTTCTGACATCAATTCACTTAATATCACCAATGGGCCAATAAACAAAGTTGAAACTGTATTGCACCACAGGTACATTCAAAGTGTTTATAGCTGTTATTATATATTCTGAATTAACGTCGGTATTTAACACCAGACGCATACGCCTATGGTATTCTTTTACTTCTTCATTTGGTGATGCCGTATTCCATCTATATCGCTAACTCATAGGTATTTATAGATTCTTCTTGTTCCAGTTTCCTAATCTTTGTGAAAATATCTAGTTTTATTGAGTACATTTATATAATTCTCTCTTTGTTGAATGTTACTTTTTCACATTTATCTCATCCGAAAACCATACCGATGTCACCACTTTACACTATTGAGGATACCGTTCAACTCATTGTCGTCTTTCGCAAACAGTTGTGATATCATCAGTGTGCTATTGGTTATTAAACACTTTCTTTTTTTTTAATTTGTATCTATAGATATTACTATTTATTTCATGCGAAAAGGAGATTAAGGAGAGACAGAACAGAAGATGCAACAGGGAGTCTCCTTGAAAGACACTTCGTCGGGTATTCAAATAATTGGAAATGGCAGTACCTTTGGTGTGATTGGGGTATAATTTTGTTTTTCGTTTCGTGCTACATTTAAGGAAATTTACTGTCACCCAGGAGATTTTGTACATTTCCAAAGCTTTAAAAATCCATGAGTGCTGCACACTATCAAAGGCATTACGTAATCGACCTGAGTTATGTAGATATTTGATCCTTTTTTTCTGTTGTTTTCCAGGATTATTTTATTTACTAGCAATTGATGTTTGCGACCATATAAAACTCTTCAAAATCCATTCTATTCCAGGGGAAGTATATTGGTATCATCGAGATGATATTCAATAGATTGTGGCTTTTTGAATTCTACAACCGCTTTTCGAAATTCCCTGTAAAAATTCTTGAGGTCCGCTTCTTATATCTTATTATGTCGTAGAACCTACAGCGATTTTTTTATCATCTTTTCGGTGCCTTCGAATATTAAGCATTTCCTTTATTGGTGGAATTTCATTTACTGTTTTAATTTTACATTTGTTCTTGATCGTCTTACTTTTTCGAGTAGAAACATTTGACTGTCTTGAAATCTCATTTAGTATCGATAACTCACATTTGATTTTCTCAACTTCTCGCTTTACGTTTGCCTTTCACGTGGGATACTTTTGTCTGTAGATTAATCTTTTATTTGTCTTGATATTAAGTTTTTCAGTAACTGACAAAGCTGTTGCATATAAACATTACTCACTTCTCTGATATCTTTCAGTGGTTTGATTTTATTTTGCATCTCATCTTCTGTCATATTATCTATTTTAACTTTTGCCTCATTTTCATTTGGGTTTTGTCTGATTTCACTTTGTCTCACACATAGTTTTATCTTATCTAAATCTGTATTTGAGAGTCTATAATAATCATTATTATTATTTTATTTCCTTTGATTTCTGGTGTGTACACATTGCGTTCTGGGTCCCACCCAGAGAGCTAAGATTAGAAATGTCATCATGACATTTTCTACTGACCAATTAAAAAAAAACACACACACAAACATATTTTACATAGATAAAGCCCTTCGTAAGGTGTGGGCTGTACTCATGAGAACAATTTATTGTATTTCTTTAAGGCATAGGCTTCCTGGAATCTCTTCAATTACTCTACTGGAATATTTATCCAACCAATTCTAGGGCTCCAACTACAACAGGGATTCTTAATGTTCCCATGTGCCACATTATTATTATTATTAATTTCACTTTTGTGATTATTATCATTATTATGATCAATATTTCCTTTGATTTCTGATGTGTACACGTTTCGTTCAGGGTCCCGCCCAAAGACCTAAGGTTAGAAATGGCATCATGATATTTTCCACTGACAAAAAAAAACAACAACATTTTAAATTGTTAAAGCCGTTCGTAAAGTGTGGGCTGTACTCATGGGAACAATTTTTGTTGATTATTATTATTATTATTATTATTATTATTATTATTATTATTATTATTATTATTAATAGTATTATACCCACTGATTTCTTTTCTTAACACATTTCATTCCGGGTCCCATCCAGAGACCAAATGTCAGAAATGGCTTCATGACATTTTCTACTTAACATTTTTGTAAAATGAAAATCACACAAAATGTGTATGGAAAAGGATCTTCGTACTATGTGTGTTGTACTGGTGAATACAATTTTTGTAGGTCTTTAAGGCATCGGAAACCAGGAATACCTTCAATGAATCTATTGGAACATTATATTATTTATATTATTTCATTATCAGAAAAAAAAAATTACAGAAAACAACATCCTCCCAAAAGTGTGCCAAGAAATAGGAATCAACATAAAATTTCAAACAGCGGAAAATACGTTCTGGAATTCGAACGAATTAGCCTGAATCCATCTAAAAATTTAAGAATATGAATTTAGTAAATACAAAACAATTCAAATACGAATTTAGAATTCTTAAAATGCACATTTATATTACCAGCAGCTACAACCTGTCCATAAATAATCGGTCAAAATTGACCGGAGAGCAAAAAATGCCCATATCCTCCATGAAACAGAAGACAGCATAAAAGAACACACAAAAATAGTTTGGAACTTTTATCGTCCGTTCAAACACATCCACCATATTCTTGCACCAATCGATTCATCAGTTTTTCAAAACCTGAAATACATTTTGACGAGGAAAATATTCCGTAATGCAAACCAGATTGGAGTGTCCTTTGACATCTTTTTCATATGAAAATTTTTACTCAAATAATATGATAAAAGATGCCTGATATGTAGCAACAACTCATTTTAACTAATGGTGAATATGTAATTAGAAAAATCGAAAGGTATGAATTATTGATGAACAAAATCGTCCCAAACTATCTATATATGTGTATAGTGATTTTCCAAGAGAAGATTAGATGTGGAACAAGGTCGAAAGTATGGTGCACCAAGTGAGGATCGAAATCACTACTCAGTCTTAATTAATCGAGCGAGACAAGCTTGCTAAACATTACACCGGATCGAGGTGCCCGAAATGATTTTCTAAGCGTAGCTTAGATGTGGCAAAGTCCAAACGTCTGGTGTACCAAGTGAGAATCAAACTCAATACTCAATCGTAATTATTCTATCGCGACAAGCTTGCTAAGCCGTACAGCGTCTAGAGGTGCGCAAAATGATTTTCTGAGAGTAGATTAGATGTGACACAAGGCCGATAGTACGGTGCACAAAGTGAGGATCAAACTCACTAGTCAGTGGTAAATATTCGAGAGAGACAGTCTTACACTGGCTCGAGGTGCTCGAAATGATTTTTTAAGTGTCGCTTAGATATAGTCCAAAGCCGAAAGTAGGGTGCACTAAGTGAGGATCGAACTCACTACTCAGTCGTAATTATTCCATCGATACAAGCATGCTAAGCCTTACACCGGGTCGAGGTGCCCAAAATTAATTTCTAAGCTAGCTTAGATGTGGCACAAGGGCGAAATTTGGGTGCACCAATTGATGAACGAACTCACTACTCAGTCGTATTTATGCTAGCCAGACAAGCTTGCTAAGCATTTCA
Source organism: Acanthosepion pharaonis (assembly GCA_903632075.3). Lineage (NCBI taxonomy): Eukaryota > Metazoa > Mollusca > Cephalopoda > Sepiida > Sepiidae > Acanthosepion > Acanthosepion pharaonis. Next base: position 698,002 of record CAHIKZ030005269.1, on the reverse strand, counting down.
CCAGCTCGATGTGCCCAAAATGAATTATTAAGCGTAGCTTAGATGTGGTACAATGCTGAATGTAGGGTGCCCCAAGTGAGGATCGACCTCACTACTCAGTCGTATTTATGCTAGCCAGACAAGCTTGCTATTCATTACACCGGGTCGAAGTGCACAAAATGATTTTCTCAGCGTAGCTTAAATTGTGCCACAAGGCCGAAAGCTTGGGACACAAAATGATGAACTAACTCATTACTATGTCCCAGGTACTGATGGAGCGAGACAAACTTGCTAAACAATATACCACTTTGAAGTTATATATATATATATATATATATATATATATATATATATATATATATATATATATATATATATATATATATATATATATATATATATAAATATATATATATATATATATATATATATATATATATATATATATATATATATATAAAACCGTGTAAGAGTATAAGGGCGTAACCACAATATGATTAATATTTAAAAACACATTAAATTTGTTGAATTTTTTTCGGATAAGACATTTAGACATTTCGTGACTATTGTCGTAACAATAATTCTAATGATATACAAGTTATTCAGCTCGAAATAGTAAAGGCCGTTGTCTATTAGACACTTCCTTTCCAAATGAGCAATGCTGAGAGGAAAATGATCACGCAGGTCTTTTGTAATAGTAACAAAATTCATTCTCTGGCTTCCATCTACAAAGTTCATTCAAGAACCTTTAAGAGAAACGTGAATGAGTTTTAAAAAGTGGGAACACTAGAGACCAAAAATCAGTCAGGGGGTCACAACAAGAAGAGGTATCATAATTTCAGCAGAAAAATGAAGGGATAGATTAAAATTGAACCATCTCAATCCATAAAACATTTGGCTCTCGAGATAGAAGTTTCAGCCATGATATTCCAAAGAGCATCCAAAAAAGACTTCAAAATGAAATCGTACGTGTAACCTGTTAAGCAACTTGTAAAACATGTTACTCACGGACAGAAATTTAGAAGGTTAGAGAGATTGGAAATCATCTTTAATATGTTGTAAAATGACCCTGAAATAATATATATATATATATATATATATATATATATGACGGTTGTGTACGATCTCGGAACGTGCAAAGACGCAACGCTATCTTTTTCAAAATTTTACGTGAGAATTTTATTTAAATATTTCTTGTGATGTGTTAAATCCACGTATTCTATTTTTACAAGTGTATTCAGTTAATTTGTCATGAACTAAGTATATAGTTCAATAATATAGTGTAATGTCATAGTAGTAGTATTTTTATAGGAATTTTCGTGTACTGCGGATCGATATTTTTTATAAACATAAAACATTAGGCAGCATATAATTTACATTCAAAGAAATAATCACACATAGAATCAATCAGAAATATTTATGCGATAATTGGCGACATCCATCGCTAGTAGTATAATGTATGCATTAAAATACTGTTAATCCATAGAGTGAAGTGATCCTCGCATATAAAATTGATGTCTGTTGTTTTCAGTTTATGTGTTCTTAAAATGCTAGTACTTACGAATAGTCTTCTATTCATCATCAGGCATGTGTTTTTCCTTATGTATGTGTGTGTGTGTGTGTACATACTTACATGTTTATATATATACATACATATATTACATATATATATATATGAACTTAATTTCAATCCTTTATTAGCTACCGATACTTAGCTATGATTAATTATTGATGAACATGTCATTTTCGTTTATGATCGATTTCATCACGATTTTTCTGTTAAGCTTGGAGAGTATTAATACATTCGTATTGCTCAATCTAGTGTACAATGGTGTTATTAAAACATCGGAGAATTCTAGTAAGATATTTATAAGAATTTCCTAAAATACAAGGGTTCATGTAACAAATGGACACATTTACTATTACACAATTTTGAAAATTTTGCTGTTACACGTTATATATATATATATATGTATATATATATATATATATATATATATATATATATATATATATATATAGATAGATAGATAGATAGATAATACTTATGGTAAATATACATATATATATGCAAAATATATAAATATATATACATACATGCATACACATACATATATAATTTTTGAATAAAAAATTTCCAAGAGGATAGAATCCAGGTAGAACTCAATGTCCAGGACAGAGTAAGAATATAATAAAAAGGCTTAAGCACTAATATTCCATGATCATTATATATTCCATGGGAATCGTAAATACGATCCAATTCATCAGACCTACAAATTCAAAATTTACGATTCCAATGGAATAAATTATGACCATGGAATTTTAGTGTTTAAGTCTTTTTATTATATCCTTATTCTGTCCTGGACATTGAGTTCTACCTGGATTCTATCCTCTTGGAATTTTGTATATATATATTTTCACCAATAACACTGATTTATTTATTGCGGGCTTTGATCCGTTTTAATGAATTAATGTCATTTTCGTTTATGATCGATTTCATCACAATTATTCTGGTAAGGTTTGAGCGTAATTAAACATTATTGCTCAAAGCAAAGTCCACTAGTACTATAAAATTCTAGGAGAATTCCAGTAAGATATCTTTAATCATTTCTAATCAAATCTTATATATATGAACTCTCATCCATAATACACACACACACACACACACACACACACACACACACATATATATATATATATATATATATATATAATGGACTCTCCCGTCGGTTTCGACGTATGAGGATCTGCCAGCTTTTTGGTTCAGTTATGAAAGTTTATGCGATAATCTTAAGTGGCATTTAAGACCCGCTAGTGATTTACAAAGGAGGCCGCATATGGAGCAGGTGTGAGAATTGGGAGATGAGATCACTGTTAGATTGGCTGACCTTTTAGATCTTGCTCTCGCTTCTTGAAGATGATTCAGACAAGCAGATTGAAAATTGCTGAGTCCACTAAAACACGTTGATCTCCATTCTTCCCGCTCCAAAGCTAAGTGCTCAAGGGTGTTATGTGGTATATTGCCTGCTGACAAGTTGCTTTTCAGCTTGTCTTTGTATCTTAGCCATGGACGTCCTACATTCCTGTAGCCCTGATCTAACTGGATGTAAATTAGGATATTGGATATATATATATATATATATATATATATATATATATATATATATATATATATATACATATACACACACATATATATATATATATATATATATATGTGTGTGTGTGTGTGTGTGTATGAAAACGATAAGTGTAAAAATAACATTCTAAGCCGATGCATTTCGTCCTCTGAGGGGCTTTATCAAGAAAATTTAGGATTTATCTTGATCCACCTATTCATATACAAAAAAAAATAACTTATCATTCATTTATTAGGTTATTACCATGTTTTTTTTTAAATGATTTAAGTACTTGCATTTTGCATTTGGTCTTTTTAGTGGTTTATGCGAATCGGATCTTTTGTTGCACGAAGTCTATCAGATTCCAAGGAGGTGTTATATATTCTGTAATCTCTTACAAAATGCCTAAACCAAGGGACAGAGAAGATTATGACAATGAATCTTTTCGTTGGTGTATACCTTTTGAATTGATGTTTTGTAGTGTGCTCAAAATATGAATAGAGAAAGATGATGCTAGACAATTAAAAAACAGAAGAAACAATCCTTAGAAACAAAGAAATGTGTAAATAAACTTTAATATAATATCAGTCCTCCTCTACGGCAAGGAATGCTGAACAATCTCACAGATGAAAAACAGACTTGAAATATTAGCGATATTAGAAGATGAGAATCCGACGGACTGAATATGTGAATAACGAGGAAAGGTTAAGGAAAAGAGTAACTCAAAATGGAGCTGATACTTACAATCAAATAGAGAGTTGAAGTTAATAAAACAAATACTGAGGACAGACGGCCTGTAGAATCTGACACTTAAAGGGCCTATTGAAATCGATAGAGACAGAGAAATCCTTGAGTAACTTATTCAACGAAATTGTGAGATTTTAAGATTACACACATACACACAACCATATATATATATATATATATATATATATATATATATATATATATATATATATATATATATATATATACTGCCTAAGCACTGAAATAGGATTACAGTTGCGTATATACGAGTGCTCGAACAAATGCATATATATCTGGTTAATATTGTATTTTCACACACACACACACACACACACACACATATATATATATATGTGAAAAGTGTTATATATAAATAAATATATATATGTATAATTATTTATATATTATATGCGTGGTACTTATTAGAAAGCGCTCAATATCAGAGATAGAGCTAACATATCTATCAACCAAATATATATATATATATATATATATATATATATATATATATATATATATATGTGTGTGTGTGTGTGTGTGTGTGTGTGTGTGTGTGTGCGTAATCTTGCGTGTGTGTATACGTGTGAACTCGAGTACGTGTTAGTGCGATTGTTTTGAGCCAGTATTTTACATTTTGTTTATCTCTCATGCTAACTTTTCTTGTGATAAAGTTATCTCCCATTGTTTGATGACATCTCTTAGCTTTTTTTTTTTTTTTTCATTGTTAGACTTTAAAGAAGTTGTTACGGAGAATCAGTCAGTGCATAAAATGTTTGGCGGAGAAGTTTTCAGCATCCCTCTATCATCTAAATTTTAAATTTTCTTAATAATAACCTAAAGTTATATTATTCTTAATAAACTAAAGTTCCTCTCAGTTTGTGTTTGTTTTATTCCTGGAAAAGTTATCCCAACGTAATAACAAAATTGGATTGACTTCAATACATTGACGGCCAACCCAAAATAAGTATAGTGGCGGGGAGGGGGCGCAACAATTTTTTCTAATATTTCGCTAAACATACGTTATGTATCGATGAAATCTTTCTTTAAATTACTAAGAAAAGTGATGTCATAAATTAGTGTTGAGTTTTACAATACTGTGTGCATTTATTATTTTTATTTTTAAAATTATATATATATATATATATATTAATTAATTAATTAATATTATTATATATAATTAAGACAAAACGAATAATTTCGTTCCCATTTACTTTTTTCGTATTTTCCCAATAAAACATGACCCAGTGCATATGTTTGTAATTCCTATGTCCAGGAAGTCATTCTTTGCAGTTTGACCTCAGATTCTCGACTGGATGTAAATCAGGAGAGTTTCCAAGTCAGTCGATAGTATTTTTGATTTGATCACTGGTAAGGCCTGCTATTGTGTTTGTGCAGCGTTACAATCTTCGTGTGCTTACTTGTAGTAAAATCTATTGCAGACAATATCCGTAGGAAAGCTAATCGACAGTCGTGACAATAGTGTCTGGGCGTTATGAAAATTTGATGCAATCACGGATGACACAATATTTTTCAATGCCAAACACATTTTATCATACACTCCGGAACTAGATTCACATTACTTCAGGCCACTACAAATGACACAATTTTAAGAAAAAATAGAAATCGATTACACCCTGTCAAGCCCAGTGAGTCTAAAACTGACCGTATAATGAAAGAAAGGAAACTAAAGCCATTGTATCAATTAATTTGCACGACTCTCTCTCTCTCTCTCTCTCTCTCTCTATATCTATATATATATATATATATATATATATATATATATATATATATATATATATATATACATTCTGCTTCACAACAGCAATTATAAATATATAAACTGATCTAGCCGTAAATGATCAGATGACCAAAAAATACTTAAATTTAGGGCCAAGTTTCCATCTACAACCTATATTTGTCTTTACAAAGAAGACCGAAATTGAAATTCTACACCAATCACTATCCCGACTCGAGGCACGTGGAGGCATTGCAGTTAAGCCAGACTGTGAAGGCCGAAGGTCTGAGAAAACGCTCTACAATATTATCCTAGCAAATAAACTAAAAATCAATGCAAAAGAACAATCCTAAATTTGTCATCAGACGAGCCGACAAAGCTAATACATACTAATTTTGGATACAGAGAATTACCGTAATAAATTACAAAATTACATCGAAAAAATATCTGTCAACAAACTTATAACATGAAATAATGCCTACGTCGGTTCGCTGAAAATCGAAAATTATCTTGGGATGCTACAAACTTGGATACTTATACGGAAATATAAAAATGCTCAAGCCCGTATAACCGCTACGACTAACCGTTTCCCAGATCCCAACCCCTATTTACGATCTATCAAAATTCCTTAATAACATCATTATTCCATACTTACCCACCAACTACAGCATCACATCCACCCATGAATTCCTCCAAATTCTAAAAAGTACAAATCCAACCCAATGTATCTTAGCGTCACACGACTTTGAAAATTTATTCACAAATGACCCCGTCGATCAAACTATTGGCATTATCCTTAACTCCGAGTACACAAATAATTCTATCCCACCTCCATCCATCAAACCAAATATCCTCAAAATATTATATGCATCTGCATACAAAGTCTGCTTCTACGACCATAATGCCAACATCTACACCTCAATTGAAGGCGTTAGTATGGGAAATTCGCTCGGTCCGTGCTACTCCAATCACTGCACGTCCCATGCAGAAAACATGATATTTACACAGCTCTGTAAACCTAAAATATATGTCACTAAGTAAACGTTATTTTTGTTTGAGCGGAAAACACAAAAGAAATATATATTTTCAAAATCAAACTTGACAAAATATTTGTCCTTAACTTTATTTACGAACTTAGTCAAAAAAATTAACTCCCATTCTTAGACTTTCTCTTAGAATAAATTAACAACATTTTTACCACCACATTGTATAAAAGCCCCACTTGAAGTAACACCTTGCTACATTAATTTTAATAGTGAATGCCGACACATAAAAATAGCAGTGATAAATTCTTCCTGACAAGAGTACACGACAATTCATCCTCTCGTCTTCTTTTTATTTTATATGCCATATCCGTAGTCGATCATGGGTCTCCACTTCTTCCTGTCCCTTGTAGCTATCAATAAGTGCTGTATTTTAGTTATTTCTCCCAGACTCTGTTCTGCCATCCACTTGCTTAAGCCAGTTATGTATGTCACGCGTTTCTTTTTCTTGTCCCTCTTTCATGCTGTCCGCCCACTTTTCCTTAAATAACTCAAGAATGCAAAACAGACACTGGTTAAAAATAGTTTTACTAATCACCTCATCGGCTACCAGATTAGAGTATTTCTTTCCAAATAAGAACGATACTGAACATACAGACAAAAATAAAATCAATATTTTTTTTTTTTACAAAAGGCAAATACACGTCAACTATAAACAAGATGAATCTTCACTTAGAAATATCATAAAGAAATAAACTACTCCAATTGTCCCGAGTAAAAACAAAAATATATCTGCTTAAAAAAATTTAAAACAGCTAACCTTATCCTCAAAAATAAAAACACAGCAGCAAAATCAAACGTACGAAGAACAAAGATTATTTACGAGTTCATATTCTCCTTAAGTTGCGTTTTGAAATTAATTCCGAGTTGAAATTAATTCCGAGTTAAAATTAATTTTGAGTTGAAATTTTTTCCGTGTTGAAATTATTTTTCAGTTGAAATTTATTCCGAGTTGAATTTAGTTCCATGTTGTAATTTGTTCCGAGTTGAAATTAGTTCTGAGTTGAAATTATTTTCGAATTGTAATTCGTTCCGAGTTGAAATTAGTTCTGTCACTCATATTTTCGAACAATGTTCGTATAATCGATCCTTCAGAATAATTTCTGTACAAGGAATTTAAAAAGAAAAGATTTTCATAAAATATTTGATGTTTCAGCGTTCATTTATCATAATACCAATGAGCTTATTTTATGTATTAATGTTAAAGCATTAACTGAACTATTTTAATCCCACATATTTCCCACTGAAAACGTTATTATTAGGGGATAATTGTATTTAAAAAAGACCACTTATGTTCATTTTAACTCTACACGGTGCGTATTACGTCCATCGGCCTGTATGTTCAAGAAATGTCAATAAAGGTAATATGCTCATCAATGTTACTTTTGATATATTTATTTATCTCTCCTCCCCATATCTCACCTAATGTCTCGTCTATCTAAGAAAGCAAACCCCAAAATTAAAAATTATACATATTATGTCTACCATTTTTTTTCTTACATACTTTACCAATCATGCTCCCATCTATCTATCTTTCATTATATACCCGTACGTGGACGTTGGTGATCATGGACTTCCACAACATCCTATCATTTGTAACTCAAAGTAAATTTTGTTTTTGCTATATTTTTTAAACCCTGTTCGATTATCAATTTACAAAAGGTCGTTAGGTTGGTTTTATGTTTTGCTTTCCTCCGTCAGGGCATTAATGTCCTGTGAGTATCATAATTTCCAAGTCCTTTTTCTTCATTACGTTCCACAGAAATTTCAACTATCCCTTTCTGATGTTATATATATATATATATATATATATATATATATATATATATATGTGTGTGTGTGTGTGTGTGTGTGTGTGTGTGTGTAATTATTTATTTAAAAAATTATAACTAAATATGTTATAAAATCACTACAAAAATAGCCATTTTGTTTCAACACCTCCGGTGTCTTATCAAGTGATGAGGTGTTGAAACAAAATGGCTATTTTCGTAGTGATTTTATAACATATTTATGTTATAATTTTTTTTTAAATAAATAATTACATCTGCTCTACTCTGTATTGAGCACTCTTTTAAGAATAGTAATTGTTTGTTATTGGAATTCATTCCGTATACACCAATTATGTACTTTATATATATATATATATATATATATATATATATATATATATATATATATGTTTGTGTAGATGTGTGTGTGTGTATGTGTGTGTGTGATATTTGTTTCCATTGTATTCTCAGTATCCTTCTGTAGAACCACATTTCTTTTGCTGCAAGTCATGTGAGAGGATTATCCAACATTCACGGTCGATATTATATAACAATATAGAACTCTTTCTTCGTTTTGAACGATATTCTTTTTGTTTTCAACTAACAACGGCTTAATACGAAGACCGTCGGCCACTGCCGAACGTTTGTGGGGGAAAATGCAAAGTATATAATTATATAAAGACATGTATAATACATTAAATTATAGGTAAAAAACGTAACCTGAAAAAGGTTTGCTCTTTCATCCTTTATTTAGCACAATAACAATAAGCCTATTATATTTCCGTTTAGTGGGGACGGGTAAGAAAAATAAATGTGACAACATACTTCTTTGTCATTTCAGTCATTATGCTGGTTAAACAACCAGGAAATAAACACACACTCTCTCATTCAAAGAAAACTCTTCACTTAAGTGTTAATCCTTGCCATGTATTCTTTGCCATTTTTCCACTCACCAGAGACCTGTTCGTATTTTAAATGTCTATTTTGCTCCCATGTTTTCACCGGTTCGTAATACAAATCGATTGTTTAGCGTGCGACATCACTCACCTATTCTTCATAAGTGCGCATTTCGCTTGTTCATGCTGATTAAATATGTGGAGATCACGCAAAATATCGATCAAATCCTCCTCCGCATTGCCTTTTCTCTTTACAAGCGATGACCCTGCCGGTTATATGATGGGCTGCCGGAATTAAATTGGGCCTCCCCAAAACAATATAAACCGGTGATAACATCGTGTTGACCTCTGAGTTCAATGCAGAATTATCTTTCTTGATCTTCCTCTGCCTTTCTGTTTTGTGCAGTATCACTTACCATTTCGACTGAGGAATTGTTTCTCAGCCGGCGTTTTGAAATGGAGACAGCAAGGGTGAGAGTTCAATTGCTAGTGGGAACTACCCTATTTAATTGTATAGCGAATTCTTAGCTCAAGTAAGAAAAAGCCCCCACCCTCCTCGGAAAGATTACCTCCCAAGTTAACCATTACGAATATTAGGTCAGCAGAGTTTAAATTTACTAATTCACTTTTCCTGTACATGAAAAATAGGAAGAGAGCAGATGATTCTGCACAATTCTAGTATATTTCGGATGACAGGTGAATTTAAACGATATGCTCTATAAGATCTAATATTGGGAAATAGAGGTATCTGTCTCATTTATCAATGGGTATTCTATGATTATTTACAATGAAAGAAATCGGACAATTGGTCAGACAAAACAATGATTGCTGAGCAGTTTAGACCACACTTAAAATAGTTAGCAACAAAACAAATATATCCCTTCTGATTCCATATTTGAAATGCAGCCATAATTGAATATAGTCAATGCCGCGAGAAAACAGTTACAAAAAATGTATATTTCATCGACATATATATATATATATATATATATATATATATATATATATATATATTTCAGAGAGAAAAAGGGAGAGATAGAGAGAGAAAATGAAATCAAAGTAAACTTTCATGAAATGGTATTTGTGAATTAAAACCGTGCGGGCTATATATATATATATATATATATATATATATATATATATATATATATATATATATATATATGTCGTTCCACTGAACATCATTAGATGAACATACAAGGAAATGGCAACAGAGAGATTTTCAATATTACCACCACTCGTATCACGCTATTTTCTAACAAGCCATCTTTACAAGAAGCGTAGATGACTAATGATTCCATACAAAATACTTCGCATGTATTTCCAATAAATATAAGGGAGAAATCGTTCAACTGCAGAATAAGAGACTGGATGAACAGAGGATAACCATATTCAAAGGTGAAATAAAATCTGGCATAGCTGACCATATATGACTTGATTAGTGTTCCTACTGAAATAATGTTGTATAAATAATATCCTATGTATAATTGTAAAATATTATCACGTAGAAATCAACAAACTATTGAGCGAAGAAGTAGAAAAACATAACAATTCTATGTCCGAATCTAAAAGAATACATTCTGTCATAGTAGATTATTTATGTCGGGATAACAATTTTAATAAGATTTCATCAATAATATCCATTATATACTCATGAAAATGCAAAGAAGTATCTAGCCAACTCTTGAACGTTTCATTAGAACATAGGAAATATATTCTAAGCGAAAGAATAAATCTGTCATAGCTGATCATATATGACGGCCAAAATAATATAAATAAAAAATTGTTGATAAATGTGATACTAGAGGTAACTTTCCATATCATTCCTTTTCTTATTTACTATTACTCCTCTAATAACAGGCACAATAGACACTCAAGGTAGAGTATCACGAAATGGGGTCGATTTTTAGGGTATACTGGGTGGGAGCAATAAGTGCATATTATAAGAATATTTAGGATAGTTAACGGTAGTCACTTGAAGAGGATAAGATTGCATTGATCGAGGAATTATCCTCTCGGGGGATCCGATCAGTAATGCAACGGTTCCGTGGAAGAAGGTGAATTTAACATGTGCCTCTCGAAATGTATACGAAAGTAACGATTCAAATCAATTTAGCTGGCCTGGAAGGTTCTAGCTTTGAATGGTTGATGTGCAAAAATCAACAAACAACTTTAGTTCCTCCGACATTTGCTATGAGAATGACGATAGATGTGTGAGAGTTATCAATATTCCGTCTGCGAGAAAGCATCTGGAGTAAGGAAAACCATCCATTAGCATAAACCCTGACGAGGCTGAAAAGTTGCGCAGCTCCAGCTCAGATATGACAGCAATACTCTATATTTGATATGATCTAGCTCTTGTAAAGATAAGACATACCTGGAGATGTCTAGTACTTACTGGACTGGTACAAAGAACTGACGATTTTTTTTCCCAGAATATTCCACGATGGATCGAACATACGAGTTCTACATGATGTCTAGTGTAAGCTTGCGTCCCAATAAACACTCCAGTCGTGAAGCGCCATTGAGCATTCAACCGTTCATCCTGACCGGATAAAACGTAACTAGTTTGATTTCAGTGTTATTGAATATTATAAAACTGTTCTTCGCGCAATTCGACGTGGTGTAATGGTTAGCAAGCTTGCCTCGCTAGATCTATTATGACTGAATAATGAGTTTAAACCTCATTGGGTGGCCACTAGATTCGGTTCTGTGCCTCATCTAAACTAAACTTGGAAACCTGTCTTTTGAGCTGTGCGAACAATACTTTGTGCACGTAGTATACCATATCTGCTTCCAACGCAGTAAACTGTTCAGACATAACATTATTTAATATAGTTTTAGGCAAGAATGGAAAAAGAAAATAGCACAGGATTTTTCTGATTAATACCCAAATTAAAATGTAGTAATGGGAAGAAAGGAGTATCTACGGATAAATATTGACGCCTTTTTAAATAATGTTACCTTAAGCAAAACAATAAATGCACTAAGACATAAGGGGTTACTGAGTGTTAGAGAATGTGAGAAAAACATTATCAGAGAGCGAGAACATTTGAAAGAACAGGAATTATGAAGACAGAAGATAACGATTGACGAGACGTGCCAACGAAGAAACTAATTAAACAGAGCTCATGGGTAAATCTATCCAATTCAACTGTAGTATAATGAAACCTACACAGTAATCTAGTATAACGCTTATATTCATAAAATCTAGGTACCATAGAGGAAATTTCCTAAAAATAATTACTATGAAAGTATTTATAGTGAAGGTATCAGAAATCTACGTATGAAAGTGACTGAAGCCTAGATGCCAGATCAGGACAATTAACATTGCAAATTCTTGTTTGGACTTCATCAAAATAAACAATAGTGGAAAGGACGTAGAAAGGGAGGTCTATGGCTACATATTAACACCTATTTTTAATCATTTCACCCCAAGCAATGAAGCCATTAAGACAAGGGATTACTGTGCATTCGAGAATGAGAGAAAAAAGATTACCAAGGAGAGAGAACAATAAAAGAACAGGAAATTAAGAAGACATAAGATAGCGATTGGCATTGCAGTTAAATTTTTGAAGGCCAGTGTTGACTGGGAAGCAAGTAGACGGAAGCGAATTCTCCAATCTAGGAATCGAGGAATGTTCCTCAGAATAATCACCATGAAAATATTTATAGAAATGTTACAGGGAAACTAAGTTACGGCGGTGAGAAAGTGACTGATGCCTAGGAGCTAGGTCAGGACTAATAATATTGCAAATTCCTATTTGGACTTTATCAAGAATCTCTAAATATATAGAAAGAGCCCCAGATCAGAAGTGACATCAATATATATATATATATATATATATATATATATATATATATATATATATATATAAATTCCAAGAGGATAGAATCCAGGTAGAGCTCAATATCAGGACAGAGTAATAATATAATATAAAAGGCTCAAACACTAATATTCCATGGTTATAATTTATTATATAGGAATCGTATTCACGATCCGATTCGTCAGACCTACAAATTCAAAAAAGGAAATCGGAAAATGTAACTCCGGGTATAAAAAAAAAAATTTTAGTGAGACTGTATGTGTGGGATATATATATATATATATATATATATATATATATATATATATATATATATATATATATATATATATATATATATTATATTAGTGTGCACTGAAATTTTTAACATATATATATATATATATATACACGAAAATTTCAGTGCACACTGTTTTAAAACCTGATTTTACTTCATTTAGTTTGGAACTGACAACTTTCTATTCCCTTCAGAACTTTTGCCTCTGGTTTTAGAACTATTAAATTTGATTTCAGGCACATTCATAAAAATAATTTTTATATCATGTATTTTGTATTCCACGGTCTCTTTTGACTTTTCAATATTTGAAGATAGGGTGAAACATTTATGAGAGCAATAACTATATAAATTTCTTTAGGAATCAATCATCCTATGGAGTTCAATTTCTCACTATTAAGAATATTCAAAGAATTGATGGCGGATATTGATAAGTACTGAGAAATTTCAGTGATTTTCTCCCTGCAACAGTTTTGTCCATATTAAACTAAAGAAAAGTCGTCCTTTGCTCATTAACCGCCGGTTTTGCTTCATAAGTTTTTCAACCTCGGTAATTCGGATGGATTACGCTGAGGTAGAATCGAATAACGGTAAAGGCGTGATATACGACTGCAAATCGATGTAATATGAATACTTACATAAAACAAATCTGGAATTTTGACAAGGAGATTTCACCGATAAGATCTTGAATAATCATCAGTCAGGGTTAACGATTCTACTCTCATTGAGGCAGCATTATTTGAACGTCAGTTGGAGCTCAACATTAGTCCATATCTCATGTGAAATTATGATATTAAGTAGAGTTTAAAATGGAGCTGTTTGTCTCAAAACTAAAGAATGTTCAGGAAGATTTTAGGTCTTGAACAATGGTGAGGTGACGTAAGCATTTAAAATGTAGTACAAATTGTTGTGAATATGGATTATCTCCTCTTAGATAATCCAAGCTATAAAAGCTGTATACTTCCACTGTCAAGTCAGATGAGTAGTATTCTAACCCGAAGGAGGCTCCGCCGAAGGGCGGAGTCTCCTTCGGGGAGGTAAAACCGGCCCTGAACTTTATACGGGTTCAAATGGGATATTTTTTTGGCCGAGCCTAATGGCTCGGGAATGCCCACGTTAAAAAGGCCTTGTGCCACATGACACCCTCGTGGGGGAGTGACTCAATATCGATGAGTAGTAGTATTCTTAATTGAATAAACGATTACTAGACAGAATCTCTTGTCCTGTTTTCATTACATTTTATTCAATTAAGAATGGAACAATTTATGCGACCTGAGCGACTTACCACAGATCCAGAAAGCGATTCAGCCGACAAGTGCTGGAAACATTGGCGGGAGACATTTACAAATTTCATCGAGGTTCTACATTCAGAAAGACCGGGACGTCCCATCAATAAGCGTGCGCTCCTAACCAACTACCTGTATCACACAGTCAATGAAATTATCTCGGATTGCGTTACCTACGAAGAAGCAATCGATGTACTGAACGCTACATACATAAAGCCTCGGTTTTATAAAACCCAAACTGGCGTTTTAATAAAAGCAACACAACCGTTTGAAAGAATCAATCTTGATTTTAAAGGACCGCTACCAAGTAAAACAAGGAACAGATATATATTAACGGTTATCGACGAATATTCACGGTTTCCTTTTGCCTTCCGTTGTTCAGACATATCGGCTGCTGCAATTATACAATGCCTCTGCTCACTGTTCGCCATCTTTGGAGCCCCTGCCTATATACATTCGGACCGAGGGTCTTCTTTCATGTCAGAGCAGCTTCGGCAATTTCTACAGGAACGAGGAGTAGCTATAAGCCGGACAACTCCCTACAACCCTAAGGGTAACGGCCAATGCGAAAGATATAACGGCATTATTTGGAAGACCGTTCAATTGGCTGCCTCAGATAACGGATGTTCAATTGATAATTCGGAAAATCTCCTTCCTGTCGCATTATACGCCATTCGTTCCCTATTGTGTACCGCCACGAATGCCACCCCACACGAAAGGTTTCTACCTTTTCAGCGACGGATTTCGGCGGGAGCTTCGCTTCCAACTTGGCTCTCTCGACCCGGTACTGTGTTTCTGAGACGGCATGCACGTTACACCTAGAACGATCCCTTGGTGGACGAGGTAGAGCTTATAGAGGCGAACCCTCAGTACGCGCTAGTACGACATGCAGATGGTAGAGAGTCTAATGTGTCTCTCAGGGACCTAGCACCGGCCGGAGACGTACCCGGACCGTGGATAGCCCCTGAGGACAGGCCAACTACCCCTGACACTGAAGCCCCTCCGGAAGATCATGGCACTGAAATTGTTCCTGACACGCCGTCTGACGACACTGTCTCCGTTGAGGCCCCGTCAGACACTTCGGATGGGCCAACACCTGAAACCCTGACAGATGAAGGGCTAGCACAGAATAAACGTGTTCATCCAGAGACTGACTCTGACGCGGAACGGCCTGCTCCTCTGAGAAGGTAACATTTCGGAGCAAGGTATTTTAGAGCCCACAGACAGGCTCGCACTGAAGAGCCTCCCTGTTCGAGTACTCCGACCACGAATCATGGACTGCCGAGGCGGCCACTGCGAACTCGTAGACATTTAAGGGACTTTCTTCCCTATCAGTGAGAAATTTGGTGGGGGAGAATGTTGTGAATATGGGTTATCTCCTCTTAGATAATCCAAGCTATAAAAGCTGTTTACTTACGCTGTCAAGTCAGATGAGTAGTAGTATTCTTAGTTGAATAAACGATTACTAGACAGAATCTCTTGTCCTGTTTTCATTACACAAATGTAAACATACAACCTGGTCCGTTGTAAAAACTTTTACGAACGAGACAACTCACTCCATTTTGTGTTTCAGTTCTCATTTGTCTACGTGTGAGCAGAATACCAGTGTACGTTTATAGGGGAAAGAAAGGAGAAATAATCCCATAATTGAGAAATTAAAATGCGAATCTAATATATTTAGTTATTTATTCACAGATTCTTATGGAACGGTCTGGGGTTAGGTAGCTGACAATTGGGAAATCATCACAGCTACTTTAGTCCTGGGACTTTTTCGTAAAGATAGATGGCGAGCCATTTTCAACATTAAATATTTGTCTTATTACATGTGTTCCAACAAAGACTCAAGGCACTTATATCAAATTCAAAACTTCTTCTATGTACCAATCATCTGAAAAAGAATGAGTAGACGATTTTGCTTCAGATTCTGGTTAACCTTTGATTGAATAATGAACCAAAACATGCACACGTTAGCCTGCAGTACTCATTTTCAGCGGTATGAAACAGGTCCATTTTTTGTTTTGTTTTTTCACTACATCTGCTGGCAAATGTGAAAGTAAAAGAATGCATTTGGAATATTAATCGGAAAAATGGGAGAGATATGCAAAGTGACATCATCGATCCTGGAACAAGAAAGGAAATGTCAATCGAATAGGAATTGTTTCAATTATCTAATCCTTCTCCAATTAGATAATTTCAACCTGAAATCTCTCTCAGGATGGTACATTAAACAAAATATATATTATGCGAATATAAATTCTTTATTGTAGCATGGATATTTACACAACCGCTCTCATCCGGGATAATAATTTTCAGACATTTAGACCCCATCCGGATAATTACATTTTCCAATCCTGATTCAATTGAAGAATCACGCAAAATATGCAACATTCATATCTTACATAGTTTTGAACCATGAATTCTTTGAAAAGTGAAATAAAAATTTCTGTGAGGATGGAACAAATTAAAACAAAATAAAACAATATTCCTAAATAATAGACCAAGAATGTTTTTATCTGTAATATCCGTAAATGCTTAATGTGCTAAGAATATCTCCCTTATAGTCGGCAGGCTGATAATAACAATACACCCACAAATAAGCACAGTTCAAGAATAATATGTCCACAGACAGAAGCTAAATACAGCTAAAATATACATATTCTAGTTCAGTGTGAATATATATATATATATATATATATATATATACTGAACGAGAATATGTATAACGAGAATATGTATTAAGGAAGTCGCTCTGTATTTATATTGAAAGTGTACATTCGAGAATTCTTATTAAAGAAAAATATGTGCACTCCGGCACGATACGAACTTGTTTCGTTCCTGGTAGGAGAAACCGTCGTTAGATCCGAAGGTTACTTATTATTCTTTAATAAGATTTCTCGAATATTCAGGCCGTGTGCATGCGTCGCCGAGAGGTAAGCATGTTCCGTTCGACAATGACAACCGGGTTCCCTATTCAAAATGGTCGATTTGTCAGGGAGATTATTTCTTTAAAATATCCCCTGAGCGGAGGAGTGATTACCGCGTTCACCAAGTCTTGAAAGATTCTGAAGACAGATGAGTGAGATTTGTGTAGGGAGAAAAAAAGTTTTGATGTAACAGAAAGACAAGTTTTGTATACGTGGGAATACTGGTCTTGCTCACCTATTTATCACACCAGATCCTGGGCTCTCCGACATTAACTATAAATAAAATATCTTCATCATAATTACAGTACAAGCTGTGTAAATTTGTGTTTTTAAAGAAAAAGTAAATGTGCCAGAACAATCGACTGCAATTACTTAGCCACACGAGTATTCTCCTTTTGTGATGCCAACGAATACTCGCTGCGACATTTGTTAATGCCAACGAATACTCTTTGTCACTTTTGTAATGCCAACGAATAATCGTTGTCACTTATGTTAATGCTCATTGTAGTAGAGATTATTTAATCGCAGAAACAACTATAGTTCGCCGTTGAACAATGCTGGTGTCATTAATATTACTTGCACGATAATACTCACTCGAATAGTAATCCGTAAAGTAATCCGAATAGAGAAATAGTATGGTGAATAGAGTAGATAATAGCGGCCCGTATAGTAGTAGAGGATAGACTTAGAAATAGCGATCGTTAGTCGTCAGCTACTTCCTACATATATGTGTTTCTTCTATGGTCACGTGATCCAGTTAATTCAATAAAGGGATCTTCTGTGTTTGTCCACTGGAGATCTATGTTCAAACTCAAGTGTCAGCAGCGACATTTTATACCTATATAACAACTTCACGATAGTCGGAGATTGACAGATATCTACAGTTATTTAGAATGGATAATTTTTGTTCATCACTTTAAATATGATTTTTAGTAGATACACGTGTCTGAGCAAACGCGTCATTTATACATTAAACACTATATCTATTTAATTTGACCTATCGGCCTGAATGTTCGAAAAATCATATTAAGTAAAAACTTTCGAGAGGAATTGAACCTGCGTCCTTCAATGTAGAGGGAGACGCCGATGCGCCTTACCCCTTGGCATGTTCGATTCCTGCCGAAAAGCGCAAGGTTTTCATTATTATTTCTTTAACCTACATGTCGATAGGAGAAATAAACAAATATAGTGTTTAATACATAAACGGTAGTAGAGGCTACTCAAATACGAATATCCAATAATAATAACGTTTATGTGAATGTATGTATAATACCTAAAGGATGCAATGGCTAAATTGTCGCGATATCATATTAATTTCTAGAGTTTTTTCTTTTTTTTTCTTTTAGGACTTTTCGATTGCAAAGTACAATAGGCACCATCTGTGAGAAAAAGAGCAACATGATTCAATCCCCTCAGAAATTTTGAAACGGCATTTTTACTGCATGGCATTCGCAACAGAAGTTCCAATACGAATATTTCAGTGTGTTAGGACAGTGTTGAGGATTCGGAAAGAGTTTAATGAGTGTAATGGTGATTACGAAGGTACGACAGCTCCGAAAACTAACTCTGCTCGATCTTAGGAGAAAAGAACATATAATTTGTCGGTGAGAGCCTCAGACTCAACATAGAGGCCTACTTCAAGTACCTTGTCGAAGTAGTGCTGCCCTCAGTCAAGGAGGTGTCCGCTGGAACACACAATGTCAGACAACATGACTCTGCATCGTGCCACACATGTAGGAGTACGTAGTCATTGGTGTCAGACAATATCTGCGACCACATGAACAATTACATCTGACCCTCTAACTCCCCAGACTGCAGCTCCCTTGTTTATTATGTGTGGGGTGCAGTTGAGCGAGAAACCAAAAAAGACTCCTTGTAACACCGAAGATAAA
The DNA here is from genome assembly GCA_903632075.3 of Acanthosepion pharaonis. Classification (NCBI taxonomy): domain Eukaryota; kingdom Metazoa; phylum Mollusca; class Cephalopoda; order Sepiida; family Sepiidae; genus Acanthosepion; species Acanthosepion pharaonis. The sequence continues at coordinate 678,511 of CAHIKZ030005269.1, read as the reverse complement.
TTGAAGGCAAGGATTATGGCAGCATTCAAAAGATTCATCAAGGAGAATATCCAGAAGAGATGCATGCATTCCCGGAGTCTTCTGGCAATTTTCTTGAATAAATTTACTCTTTAGCATTTCAAGATATTTTTGTGTAATATTGGTATATATATGTGTGTGTTACAATGAGATGTCAGTGTTATTTTCATTTTTGCGTAATTTAGACGACAATATATCAATCTCACGCACTATATTTAACATGAAAAAATATAGATATAGCTATCGATTACACGGGTAGATGAATATATATATATATATATATATATATATATATATATATATATATATATACATTTTCACATGATTTATACATGACCACATATGTATATTTTGCATATATCTGAGAAACATTTGGAAAGATATGGGAAAATTCGGTTTACTTACCACGTAGTTTCATTGGCATCCTTCGAAGAAGACTTACCTTTAACTCGGTGTAATTTTTCCCAACATGTACAAAGCGAAACATGACGTTCTTGCGCGCTTGTTGAATTCCGCAACGTACATTTTCAGAAGGTGGAATATTCATATCTCATTTCATTTATAAATGGGTGTATGTGTTTGCTATCAACATTATACGTTTTTTATTTATTAGTAAAGAGTTGAACTTCTGTCGCCATTAACATTCTGTGACGTGCGTGCACGCACACACACACACACACACACACACACACACATATATATATATATATATATATATATATATATATATATATAAGAAATGGACAAAGTCCGACAATTTATTTATTAAAGACATTTTTATGTTTAACGTTCTTTTTTATTATAGATACAAGTATTTAAGTAAATGATCTGTTTATAATAAACAGTATTAAATAACATTTACCGGCCTGAATGTCCGAGAAATTTTCATAGAAAAATTATGAACAGAGCATTTACTTAAATACTTGTATCTATAAAAAAAAAGAACGTTAAAATATAAAATGTTCTTTAATAAATAAATATATATATATATATATATATATATATATATATATATATATATATATATATATATATATGTAATGAAAGTGAACCCCTAAGATAATATTTTTTAAAAATTGTATCATTATTCCAGATGATCAATAAGCCTTAATTAAACTATACAGATATTAAGAAAATTCTTTCTTAAATCAATTACAACCACTTTTAAAACAAATTATCAAGTTGGAATGAAAATATTAATTAAAAATTAAGATGTGCAAAAAGTGAGCCCTTTCTTTTAATATTTGATGATTGTTTTTTTTTAATGTTGCATTGTCAACCAATCTTTTTCTATAAATTTTAAGAAGTTACTGACAGTAGAGAGTGCCCATTCTGACCAATCTTGTCAAAACTACAAGAATGGCTCGGTTTTATAAGGGTTTCTTGCATGTACTACCTTCTTTCACTTGGATCACAGATTTTTAATTGGGTTTAGACCAGAACGTTAATTAGGTCATTCAAAGATTTAAAATTTCCTTTTACGAACCGATTCTTTTCTTGATTTGCTTTCGTACTTCAGATCATTATCATATAGGAAGCTCCAACCCTGACAAAAATCTAAATTTGGAACTGAGAGCTAGACATTCTTTTTCGGAATTGCTTGTTATCTTGCAGAATCTATTGTGCCATCAGTCTGTACTAATTTTCCTGTTCCAACTGCAGCAAATCATCCTCAATCATAATACTGTCACCGCCATGTTTATTTGTCGGTATCAAATTCTTTGTTTCAAAAGCCGTATTAGAAGTGCAACGTATTAGTGCATACCACCATAACATGTTCCTTCCAAAAATCTTTAATTTGGTTTCATTCGACCATAAAATCTTCTGACAAAATGTCTATAGCTTATTAATATTCGCTTTGGCATAGTTAAGGTAAGCATGCTTGTGTTATTTCGTAAGCAGTGACTTTTTGTAGTTATTCTGCCATGAAGCTCGGCTGTGTTCAGACTTTGCCACACTGTAGATGTATGCGAATTGATTCCGACATCGGCCAGTCAGTATTGGAGAACCGCAACGTCATAGCAGAATTTGCCTGAGCTTGCTAAACTAGATGTCAACTTGCTCTAATAGTTATTTTTTGCGGTGATTGTGATACCTTTATAATAAAGGCCTTCCATTTATACATAAATTGTTGCACACTGAAGAAGTGGATTCCAATTATTTTCATAGCATTTTGTAACCATCTCCATAATTATAGGTTTCAAATATTCGAATTTCTAAAGCTTCTTTAAGTACTTTTGATATTTGCATATATATTATTTGAAATGTAGGTTACAACTTAACACTTTTTCATACACAATGAGTTATATTGTTGACTGCAGTATACACATCTGATCAAAAAATGAACACGTATCATTTTGATTTTTACACGTCCCCACAAAATTAATTGCACTGCCAAATGTGTGAAGACAAATACAGAGTGTAAATGTAAGGATTCACTTAATATTTTATTTAAATTAGTATTTTTATTCCAGTTGTACTTCTTTTTTTTTCTTAATGAATGTATAGTTTAATTAAAATTTGTTGATATCTGTAAAGAAGAGACAATAATTTTATATATATATCTCAGTGATTCATTTGTATTTGCACTGCACTGTATATATATATATATATATATATATATATATATATATATATATATATACAAAAAAAATATATAGAGAGAGTGAGTAGATAGATAAATAGATAGATAGATACTGTGCGAAAACTTAACAGCCTGATCATGTATTAATTTTTATTGAACAATATATATATATATATATATATATATATATATATATATATAGAGAGAGAGAGAGAGAGAGAGAGAGATTTATGGAATGCTATACGTATGTTCAATAACCGCAATAGTGCGTGTGTAAAAATTAAATAAATGAACCACAGAGACAATATTAAAAGTTGTCTCTTTTTTCCAGATAATCAACAAATCTGAACGAGTGAAGCTAATTCAGTCAGGTTTCTATCCTAGCCAGGAGCAACCGGACGTCTAACCCCACTGATGATATGTGATACATCGAAACAGTCAGTTTGTGGATGACTAATATATATATATATATATATATATATATATATATATATATATATATATATAATACGATACATAATTTTATATATATATATGTATGTATGTATATCAAGAATAGTACTGAGGAAATTTTATGACAAAGTAGATAAACGTTGGCTTGTGACGCGTTTCGTCCTTCAGGACTTAAAAGTACTAAATTTATATTGATACGACTAGACATGCACCCGAAATAGGGGTACTGGGATTTTTAGAATTTTTTTAAATATTAATTTTTAAGTCTAGCTGAATTCATTTAGTGTTTTTCTTTTATTGTTTTTTTCTTTCCATCGTTTTTTTGGTAAGTATCCAACAGTTAAGTACTGCGAGGAATAGGAAATATTGTCAGAACCAGGGCGCACATTTACTGTAGGTTAATTTGCGATTAAGACAATCTCCAGACATTTACGTCGTAATAAATCTCCTGTGATCAGAGTAGCATTTTTATGTCAATATTTCAGTCAGTCTCATTACGGTGCACTGGAGAATTTCAAAAGTGTTTTCAATATATTTCCCCTCTTTGTGTAAATATTACGGACTGCATATTCTTAATGCTCTAAAGTAGAATCCGATGGTTATACCGGGTTTTATTTTGTTATTAGGATGAGAATAGAAATTTATTAGGTCGTTTCTGTTGGTTGATTTCCAGTGGACATCAAGTTTTTAATTGTTGTTCACGCTGTCTACTTTGATATCTAGGAAGGGTAAGGAATTGTGTTCTTCCACTTCGCATAGAAATCGTATTTCATGTTCGACTTTATTTAGTTGAAGCAGTAGGTCAGATAATTCAGTATCAAGGAGATGTATAAGTTGAGCATCCTCAATATAACGGAAGTATGTTAACTGTTTGGGTAAAATATACAGTAAAGGGCACAACACTTCTAAGAAATTCTAAGAAGATACATGCCGTCACTCCACTGAGAGAAGATCCTTCTGATAATCGAAATTTTTGGTTTTGATTTTAAAAATAATTATTAAATGTTAAGTAGCATTAATTGGTGATGAGACGGCAGAGCTTTTATTATTTAGCTGTTGGCAGAGAGAGTTTTATCTTTTATTGTATTAGGCTATTTTAAAGAGATTTAAGCCTTTTTCAACTAAGACGTTGCTGTTGTATCTCGACAGGCCATCCGTTTTTTCAGTCATGTTCATCTACGTTAGATTTTCAATGTGTCTGCATGAGTTCTTTAGCTGAGAAGTATTCGGAAAGTTCTGAAAAAAAGAATTCGACTATACACACACACACACACACACACATATATATATATATATATATATATATATATATATATATATATATATATATATGGGGGTAAAAAATATAAAAATCAATTAACCCCCGCCCCTCTGTCGTGCACATCGGACAACGTAACAAATTTAGTGCAATGAATTCCTGAGGGATGAAACGCGTCAGTCACAAGCAAACTTTTTCCACTTTGTCATAAAATTTCCATATATATATACAGATACACAGAGCGAGAGAGAGAGAAAGAGAGAGAGAGTGATTGAGTGAGTGAGTGAGAGAAAGAGAGAGATTAACAAGTTAGGTACGATCCAAGAAATTATTTTGTGAACGAATTTTATTTTTTTTTATATTTACCTGGTATTAAATACATATTAACATATAAATATCCAATATTGTTCCGTTCATAATCCAGTATGCGTAAAAACAATAAAAATTGTCGAAATTTAGAAAGATATATTCGAAAACCATTATTGGTTTCACTACGCAATAACTCCCAAGAAACAATTGTTTAATTTTTACTGATATAAGATCTCATAAAAAACCATGAGTAAAGCATAGTTGTTTTTGGTGTTGAGACGATTTGGATCCATACCTTTCACAAAGAGCCCGACTGAATCTGGAACTTATTTCTCTGTTTTCCAAATCCGATCCATTATCCATTACACCACTCGTACATTCAAGCTTACAACAACTGGTATACCTAAGCTCTCAACAGTGTAGGTACTGGCTCGGATCGACGTTGCTTAACTTATCGTGCGAGAACCGGTGTTTCACTATGATATGGTCATAATCCTCCTCACACACAAACAAATACACATTTATGCACACACACACACACACACATTCATGTATTCATATATATATATATATATATATATATATATATATATATATATATATATATATATATATATATATATATATATATATATATATATATATATATTTGAAAGAAAGACATTGAATCTCTAACAAATATACTTGTCAGTCTTAAATGTATATAGATATGACGGCGGCAATTATTGCATTTTAATGTATTTGATTGCCTTAGTTAAATTTTTAGAAGAGAGTTTTGAATAACTGCAATAAATACTTAATTGTTATGTGCTGAAAATTAAACTATTGTATATTGCAAAATGCACCACCTATTGGATGACTCACTTCATTAGTGGCGCACAAACGTATTGTCAGTAGTCAGAGGTTGAAAAATCACTGACCACCAACAAGACATAGTACTGTCAAAAAAGATAGACGTGGGTTTCCCGCCAAATACTATTACGCCTGACGTGGCACAAATTATAAATCTCTTTTTTCTAGATGCTTATGGGACAATGTAGGTGTAAGTCTCTCAGGTAATGGTCATCATCGAAAGTATATTGAAGAACTCCTTTTTTGAATCGCCCTTGTGCACGTCACATATAACGACGGTTTCTCCTAAAAAGGAGATGCATATCGGGCTATATGAGTTAAGCTTTTGCTCGAATGTTTATATGTACAGGTCAGTAATGCATTGTAGATAGTCTGTTATATTGTTCTAACGGTTAATTTAGTGGGCAGACCGCTTATATTTCTAATTATTCTCCGGGCTAATAAGTGGAAATAGATGTGTAAGTAGTCATGACCGAAATCTAGTAGACAGCTACACACACACACACACACACATATATATATATATATATATATATATATATATATATATATATATATATATATATATTATTTGGATAGATGTGAGTTTGTGACCTGGGTTTCACGCTTTAGCGATCGTCAGACAAACTGATTAATGTTTTAAAAATTTGGGTTTATGTAGATTGCGTGTATTGGTGTTATTGTGGAAGTGTTAGGAAATTCATTTATATTTATATTCACTTTTTCATATATATATATATATATATATATATATATATATATATATATATATATATATATTTAATAATAGTAAATTTAGCGCTTACATTACATCTTAGCACCTTTTACTTACCACCAAAACGAAAACAAAACTAATAGCTATTATATATATATATATATATATATATATATATATATATATATATATATATATATATATATATATATGTGTGTGTGTGTGTATTTGTGTGCTTCTATTTTCATCTATTATAAATTCATGGATCATATATATATATATATATATATATATATATATAATCAGATAAAATAGAACAAATAGTAAACGTATATCAATCTAACATGTTTCAATTTTATTAAAGCTTCCTTGGGGACTGATAGAAAACAGACAAAAAGTCAGAACTTTGGAATTCTCACTTTAATTTGAGACAATTCTCATTGGTCAGTCATGTATGAGACATTTTACAAACATACTTACATTTTACAAACATACGTACAACTACGGTTTAAATGCACGTGATACGTGACTGACCAATGAGAATTGACCCCACAAAAATTGAAAATACCAGCTTTCTGTCTGTTTTCTTCCATTACCAGACGATGCTTTTATAATGGTGAAAAACGTTAGGTGGTTATACACCTCTTATTTCCTCTTTATCTTAGCATCCTGCCGGTTTCCGAGCACTTTACGTTGCTGTGTGGTAGATGTGTCTCATTTGGTCGTTGATTCTTTTCCCTTTCCTTGTTCTGGATTATTTTGGTCTCAACTTTTAGGTCCTCTCGTAAATTGTCTATTGGCCTCACTAACGTAGCTGTCTGTTTTCTTTTATATATATATATATATATATATATATATATATATATATATATATATATATATATATATATAGGTACCAGTACAGGTAAATAAATTTCGTATAAATCGACTTTGTCTACCTAGTTATCATATACGGTCTCTCTTTGATCAAAGATTTCTCCTTGGCTCTTTTGTTGGGATTAATTTAGAATTTAGCATTGCTACATCAAATGTATCATTGTATTATACCATCAGCACACTGGCCTAATGGCTAAAAGTTCTGTTTCAATGACTGTTGAATTAATTTGGCAAATTTATATATCTGTCTTTAACTCAGAAACATCCTGTACTGATAATGTTTATTACAAAGCGTACTTCATTAATGTTAAAGAAATATCAAAGTCGTTATCCTTCTCACTCTCTGCATGTGTATACAATTGAAATCATGACAAATAGCTTGAAATATGTTTTCTTTCGATTTTTTCACAGTTTTCTTTATTTCCTTTAGACAAGATGAATAGAATATATTGTTGTTTATTTTACATAAAATGAAATGCATGCATGATATATCAAGAACGTAGATAACATTTTTAAAACGAAAAAAACTCAACAAAAAATATTTCTTCAATTGTGTTTTTTGTCAATTTTGTTTTTTTTCTTTCTTGTCTTTTAATACATTTTGAAAAACATCTTTTGTACTTTTTCCTTCTTTTCTGTTATTTTTTCCCATCATTTTTCACCTTTTCGTTCGTTTTCACTTTTTACCACATTTCATTATTGTTTTTCTTTTTAATTTGGCAACAATTCTTATCTTTCTTTGTCATCCATTTTCTTTCTCATTGATTTTGACGGCAATTTCATTCTTTTCATTTTTCGATTTTTCAAAAATTCATTCATCTTTTTTATTCTTTCATTCTATTTTGATTTTTAGCCTTTTCGTTCGTCTTTCTTCATTCGTATAAAATTGTTGTTTTTTTTATGCATGAGTATTTATTATTGATACTCTTGGTAAAGTTTTGCTTTTACATTTATTTCGCCATTGTCGCGTTTTATTTTTTGTTATTTTGACTTGTTTGTTGTCCGTTTTTAATGAAATTTAATACGAACAGATGATAAATAAATAAAAAAAAACAATGAGATAATGTGTAGAACATAGGTAGGCAGGTAGGTCAGGTAGGTAAGTTTAGGTACTTTTAGGTAAGATGGTTTGTAGGAAAGAAAGACAGAGGCACGCACACTGACAGGTTTCTCAAGCGTTATTTTTTTTCTGATTTGGCTTCAATTTACTCGACTAATTAATCAAAATTAATGGATTACTCAAGGATAACGTATCCCGGAATAAAACGATTTGAGTACAGAAGAATAGAGGCGCCATTTAGAAAAAAATAAAAAAGAAACAAAGACGTAGGAAGGTTTTTCTTTTTGTCATTCAATATCAAAAATAAAGGAAAATAGATTGTCACCAAAAACTTTGGCCAGACATATTATTTTTACTGTAATCAGTTTGCGTTTCTCTGTAGTTTGCTTTTAATTCATTAACGTTTATTTCTTTGTCCCATCTTCCATCTTTCCCCGTTATCTCTTTCCCTTCAAAACCAAACACTGCTTCAATTTATTTCACCTTCAAACCTGTTCTTATTAAGATGCGATAATATTCCTCATTATATGACGTCAACCTGTTTCATACTCTTCGACGCCAAGCGGAGCCACTCTTAATCCAGTCAATAAGAAAATTTTGATGTACATATTGATAATCAGTTGGACTTAACCCGGATGATCCTTACATATGTATGTATATTACCAGGACAATTTTCTCGCACAAGATCAAGAACTAATGAACCGCCTAGGATTAGCGTGATCAGGGTGTAAAGTAAAAACACAAATATATTTCCTCTGCTTTGTGTTGTCGATATCAGCGCGATAGAAGCTCATCAAGCAGTGAGGACGAAAATGATTGCACTGATAATGTTTCAGCTGGACTCCAAATGCCCACGAGCCATCTTTTTTACTCGATCCACACTCAAACAACTTGCTAATTATCCAGTTTAAGAAGGTTAAAAAGAAAAAAGAAAAACAAAAATACATTGGACTATTTGATTTTACATCATGGGGCTTTTCCTTGCTCTCTCATTTCGTGTGTGTCATTACAACTCAAATGACACAAAATGCTAATTAGTCGACTTAATTTTGGATAGACAGAAATCTGTGAAACCGATCTTAGAAACAAAATTGCTATCACTTGATTAGACTAAAAACTAGCAATCACTAGTAAATAGCGTAATATTTAAGTCTGGTTACCTTCGCTTGTTTAAAACGCGGTCAAGATTAAAATCGGAAGTTATAAATAAATAGAAATTAAAATATTAAAAAAGAAAGAAAAATGAGAAACTGCAAAATTAACAGATCAGTTAACGTAATCAATACAACTCTAATATAGGATAATTCTTGATTTGCCAAAACTAATAATAATAATAATAATAAGAAGAAGAAGAAGAAGAAGAAGAAAAAGAAGAAGAAGAAGAAGAAGAAGAAACCAATGGACAAGAACAAAGAGAACAAGAGGAGGAATAATTATAGTATTAGGAGGAGTAATTATGATAGCTATAATTATAGTATTATTAGAAGTATAATATTATCAATAATAATATTAAAGTAGAAAGAAAATAATACTAGCAATAGTAATAAAAATTGTTGTATTATTTATAATAATGATAATAATAGTTGCAGTTATAATAATAATAATAATAATAATAATCATAATAATAATAATAATAATAATAATAATAATAATAATAATGAAGCCGGTCTGAACGTGGATTTCCCTCTTGCGGCACATCATAATGATGGTCAGATACAATGTAAAACCAAATCTCTCAATTTTGCAGTACATGCAGATGAAAGTCATACCGGTCGTTGTTATGGCATTTTGGGCTGTAGTGAAGAGCCTAAATAAAAGGCCAGATGGAATGCAAATCAGCAAAAGATTAATGGCCGTCCAGACAAATGTAATATCTATTTTTATTGAAAACATCTACAATACTGAGACAAAAATCTACTAGTGTGTAAAAATATATATGCTGTCACTTAATCTCCTGTTTAATCTGCCAATTATAACTTGTTGTGGGCACTCAGTATAGCCAAACCGTAATCTGCATTCATGATAATACATTTGCTTTACATTAATTAATTGGCAGGTGACAGTTCAAAATATAGATTCGTGCGTGATTTCAAACTTTCTTCAATACTAATGTAATTTTCAATTTTTTTTTTCTCTTTTTAGTTAATTTCTTGTAAAACTTATTTTCAGGAAAGTATGTAAAATATACTGACAAATACTGGTAGGTCTAAGAAAATGCATTTGCGTATATTTCTAAAGTTTGGAAAGAAATGAAATGAAAGGATATATTTAAAGTTTAAATTTAAATTAATTTATAGGTAGAAACACCAATCATACAAAATTGTACCAGGAATAAGTAGCAAGAAAAAAATTACATATATGTAAATCTGTATTTCTAGGTCAAAATCTAGTATATATATATATATATATATATATATATATATATATATATATATATATATATATATATATATATATATATATATATAAAAAGAACATTATATATATATATATATATATATATATATATATATATATATATATATATATATATATATATATATATATATATATATAAGAACATTAAAGAACATGAATTTATTTTAATTTCTATTCTAAGAACTTCTATTCTAAACCCTATTTCTTTTGTTTTAAATAATATATAGCGATAAAGCTAAAGGATTTCTCTCGCTGCATAAAATTAAGCATATATATATATATATATATATATATATATATATATATATATATATATATCGGCCAAATTTAATATGTATCTGTGTGCATGTGCGCATAAAAAATTACACTGATACATAAGAAATACACATACATGCATGACCTCTTATTAACGCAATCCACATGATCTTCACTTCTTTTCTTTTATGACGCTCATACAACGCCGCAGAGTAACGCTCTACCTTGAGTGGCTATTGGGCCTTACATTGGGTAAACATTAGTACAAAAGAACACGCCATTGGTTTATTGGTCAGCACCAAATGTAGCCAAAATTTTGGCATGATATACAAGTCTTTACTTCTTCATGATATCCAATGAAAAAAATCTTAATTGGCGGTGACTACCATCTCACGAATCTCCATGTGAGAATTTATAAGTTACGAGAACCACTAACCTGTCAATCAATGCTCAGGAGATATATTGCTATTTTATATTCACACCCGTTTCACGAATCAGACATATACAGTACCCAGTTTTCACCCGGGAATCAATCCAATATGAATACCTGATTGATTTTACATATATATATACATACATACATACATACATACATACATATATATATATATATATATATATATATATATATATATATATATATATATATATATATATTAACTTATTCACACACGTTTGTTTGGATCCCAATTGTTCTGATCACCGGAAAGTTTGAACACAAACTGTAAAAATGTTTTTTAAAGGGTTTGCATTTGGTTTTTCTGGTGATTTTCGAGTGTCGCGTCTTCACGCGTCCGTGGGTGTCAGATCTTTATTTCTGGTGTTAAGTTACTTTACATATTTTTTTTTTATTTTATTTTTTCTTTTTAAATATATCTAGTAATATTGTCCCTGAGGAAGCGGCACTCAAAAAACACAAAAGGAATATAAATTATTCCTATGGACACGAAGTTATTAACCGACAAGTATTCTTTGATAAAAAAAGCTTATTAAAACCGAAATCACTCGGAAGCTGTTCTTCAGTTCATGTTCAAACTCCTCCCGGGAAACAGTGTGTGTGTGTGTGTGTGTGTGTGTGTGTGTGTGTGTGTGTGTGTGTGTGTGTGTGTGTGTGTGTGTGTGTGTGTGTGTGTGTTTTGTGTGAGCTTGTATATATACATATATGTGCGTATATATATATTTATATATGTATATACATATGTATGGATCTATGTGTATATATATATACATACATACACACATGTGTGTATATATATATATATATATATATACACATGTATATATATATATATATTCGTATGTATATATATACATATATATATAAATATATGTGCATATATATGTATATGTATATATATATATATGAGCATATATATATACAGACATACATATGTATATATATGTGTGCATATACATATATATATATATATATATATATATATATATATTTACATGCATATGTATATATATATATATATATATATATATATATATATACATAAATACATATATATGTATATATAGCGTATATATATATATAAATACATACTTATATATATATATATATATATATATATATATATATATATATATATATATATATATATATATATATATTCCTATGTGTATGACTCTGCATGTGCGTGTATCGTATTAGAGGTTGTTGTCATATTGAATTAAAATTTTGACATCTTTCTCCAAATTTGCAGTGTGTACATTAAACGGAATTGGACATTGAAGTTCAAAACAGAAAATCGTGCAAGAATCAATAAATCACCTCTGAGTTCCAGAAACCCTGTAGGAAACACCCTCACTAGTTTCTGGATGACCACCCGTCCTTATATCGAACCAATTGAAAGTTTATAGTGGGCTTTAAAAAAAATGAATTTTTCTTTTTTCCTGTGCATATACATATATCGGGGTCTTTCATTATTTTTATTGTTTTCAAACCAGTGCGAAGATGATTTCGCGAAATTGATACGTATTGATGACTACATATTTTTCTGTTGCAAATAAGAAAATTCTTATAGGTGTGGCGGGAGACTCTTAGAATTTATTAACGCAGAAATGTCACATTGGTACCACGGCTTTCTATGAGAAAGAACCCTCATTTTTACCAAAAATGCCCTAACATCAGGCGTCTTTGTGATTTCCGTCCCGTCAGATTTAACATTTTTCCTCGGGGTGTAGGAAAAACAGCAAATGATTTTTTTGTTTTTTTTTGTATTTCTTCATTTTACACTTTCTCAAGATTTATCGATTTTAAAGTGATTTTCTTTAATCATTTGGCAGATCAGAATCTTTTTTATGTCAAAGCTAGCAGTTATTAGTATTATGTATTTATCTACTGTATTTGATCTGTTTAAAACAAATTGAATATCAAAATAATAATAATAATAATAATAATAATAATAATAACAACAAAAATTTTGCTTCCTGCACCACAAAGTGTCGCAGCTGATAATCGCTAAATGTTTTAAATTCTATGGTAAAAGATATGTATAATATCAAGGTGATATAAGAAAATTAGCATATCTTTTTTTGAGTGATAACATGGCATTATTATTATTATTATTATTATTATTATTATTATTACGTAATTCTTTACCAAAATTGAACAGAGAACTAAAACGCACACATTGCAAAATTCTTCTTTTGTCGTTTACAATAATAATAATAATAATAATAATAATAATAATAATGATGATGATAATAATAATAAATATAATAATAATAATTCTACTTTAAATATACTGTAAAGCAAAAACCTTGATTCTGGAGCCAAGATCTGAGAAGAAATAGAATATCCAAAAAGAAAACTGGAAATTGCCGATGGCTTAATATCATCAGTTCAATTCATGATCTTTATGTTTGGGTATCAGTTGCTCTTACGTCGATTTTCGTTTCTTCCTTTGCTCGTTAGCGTTCGATTGTTTCCTTATAATAAGGCGGGACAGAATTGGCTAGGGTCAGTTTATGATATATATATATATATATATATATATATATATATATATATATATATATATATATATATATATATATATATATATATTTATATATCTCTCTGTGTGTGTGTGTGTGTTTTGGGTGTGTGTATGTGTGTGTTAAATATAGATGTACATCTTTAAATCAGGCTTATCTCTAACATAGCCAGCGTTACATATATATGTACGCATATATGTATATATTGGCGGTTGTAAAGAAAGCGCCACCATTATTATTGAGACTGAATTTCGCATTTTGAGGGGAAAAAGCATTGTTCTACATCATTATTTGCTGACAAATTCATCATCTTTCATTAGGTTTATTTTGGATTTTACCTTTCACTGCTTTTCACTGAGCGAATTTTTTCATGGATTTTATTTATATTTAGAAATGTTTTCAAACAAAAAAAAACTTTATGATTTGGGGCATGGGAGAAAATATTTCTATATAGCTAATATTAAAAGCATGTCATATTTTTAATTGCTACCTAAATGAACAATGATTTAAACATCATCCAATTTTTTTTTAATATTTTCTGTTAATTATTATTTTTTTTTTTAGTTCTGATTTTTCAAACATTTTAAGGGTTTTTGTGATTTGGGGAATTCAGTTTTTAATAATTTATGTTTTTTTTTTGTTTTTTTTTTATTTTAATATATATTTCTTTCAAAATAATTTGAATTGTTGGTAAAAAATGTTTTTATGAATTTTTTTTTTGTTTAGATAAAAAAAACAACAAAATCTAAATTAAGTTAACATAAATGTTTTGTTGAATTTGTCCTGGGAAAAAAGTTAAATTTTACTCAATGGAATTTCAACATATTTTTAGCATTTTTTTTTTTTTAATTTTGTTCCTTTTTGGTTATTATATTTTCAGTTTCGAAAGAAAAAAAATGAGAACCACACAATTATGATGTTTATACTCGCTATTTTCCTCAGATCGTCATTTCGCTGTCGGAAAATATTCGTCCATAGCAATCTGCTTCTCCTCTTCAAAAACAAGAAAACTATGTTTGTTGTTTTATTTTAATTAAAGAACATTTCAGTACATATCATGCCAATTTGCTTTCAACTGATTTATTTCAGTGATTTTATACTTATGGATGCTTATACGTCCGATTATTGTTAGAAGACAACGTATTTCATAATGAATATATCTATGTGATGTGTTAAACTTTGCATATTAAAGAATGTTTCTATTCGATTCTTGTCTTTGGTCAATGCATTTATATAACATATATTATATACATGTTGGTATGAATATGCGATAAAATATCTTTACCTGGGATAGGAATTGAAGAAGAACCAAATCTATAGGCGTCTGTATAAGACTGCCAATGAGATTTATAAATGTTCTCTCTTTTTCTTAAAAAGGTTATTTTGACGGGGGAGCAAATATAGTTGATATATACATTAACTCTACCAACAAAGCAATCATCTTTCATTCTAGTTTCACTGAACTGAAATTATAATTAATAGTAATGTAAGTCTATAAAAATATTGA
The DNA here is from genome assembly GCA_903632075.3 of Acanthosepion pharaonis. Classification (NCBI taxonomy): domain Eukaryota; kingdom Metazoa; phylum Mollusca; class Cephalopoda; order Sepiida; family Sepiidae; genus Acanthosepion; species Acanthosepion pharaonis. The sequence continues at coordinate 663,221 of CAHIKZ030005269.1, read as the reverse complement.
ATAGATTTATTTTTTGTAATTAAGAATAAGATAATTTTCTAGAAATAAAGGATATATTAAAATTTTGTTTATTATATTTTATGGCATTTGATTTTGATAATTTTATGCATACACACACATACATTCATTATATATATATATATATATATATATATATATATATATATATATATAGTCAGTAGTCAGACGCACTTTTGCATATATATTTATTTATATGGAGTATTTTTTCATCTATATTGATAATTAGGAACAAGTTAAGTTTCCAGAAATAACTGTCTTCTTAATTATATTGTATGAAATATTATTTTATAATACATACACAGTCCCACACACATATATTTATACGTATATAATATAAATGCCTATTTTTGAAGTATATATATAGTTGTAGTTCACACGTATACATAGATATTTAAATTTTTACGTCTCTTACTGTATGTCTTTTCATATATATGCAAATATAGAGTTGTATTTGAGCTATTTATCTATCTATATGAATATATGCGCATATGTGTGTATATACATACATATAGATATATATATATATATATATATATATATATATATATATATATACCATATTTTTTATGAATATTTCTCCATTATTTTCAAAACTGTGTAATATATCATTTTTCAAAATTAGCTTATTAATTGTTTCTCGTTAAGATTGTTTTATTCTTTTAAATGTCTAACTGAAATTAAACTAGTATCAAGATTGATT
>CAHIKZ030005269.1:637500-657500 GCA_903632075.3 Acanthosepion pharaonis | reverse complement strand
TCCCAACATCTTTAGCGATAGATTTTGTTGCGAAGATATTATGATTATGAAAATAGGGAGGTAATTAACGATTGACCCTTGATTTAAGGAGACTAAAATTGTGTAGTTCATGCAAATATTTATGCAGAAACCTGTTTCACAAATAACAGTTATCATATAACCGCATTGCATATACATTTCTATACAATTTACCACTATACTAAGGAAACCGTGTTCTGCAAGCCGAATTCAAGAATTGACGACATGCATGTTTATATTCATGTTTACCAAGTAAAATGTCTCGAGAGCAACACAAGCTAGAGGGATACTGAATGAGGTTTGTGATATCTACGTAAAAGTAGTGGGTAAGAATAGGAGATTAGAAAGTTACATAACGATTGAAATTTGACTTAAAATGGTTAAGCTTGCAGTGTCGATGGATAAACAGTTGTAGAGGAAATTTAGTTTGGCTTCTGCATTCGGATCCCCCCCCTACGATTACAAATGTCAAGGGCTGATGACAATAATAATAATAATAATAATAATGATAATGATGATAATAATACTGCCCATGGAAACATCCAAGTAAGAGTTTTTCTAAAATTAACAGTTCTTGGCAAAATGTTGTTTGCCTGTAAATTTCTCTTTACATTTACAATATGGAAGAAACGAGGTTGATTCGACGCCATAGATGTGGCACTGAATGACTCAGCTATAAATTTCTGAACTAGTAGTGCTCATACGAATATTTTCAATAGAAATAGCGACAGAGTTGCTATGGACTTAAGAAGTTGCCTCTGTACGAAAGAGGTTACTGAAGAATGCGTTTCCATGTCTGAATCTACAAAGCAGACGTGATATTTGTTATGTCATCGAAAAAAGACTTATTATGAGTTTTAAAGGTAGTTTAATTGTAGTTAGTGCAATCAAAAACGTATTGCTAATGTTTCAAATGTTAAATCGAGGCAATGATAAGAACATTAATTAATTTTACAAAATAGAACATTACCAGGCGATGTGTCAGATGTGTCAAAGGCCTAGCTATCTTTCATTACAAATTAAAGAGAAAGCTGGGTAGGCTTTGGAAAAGGGTTTGATTTTCATCAGAAAGCTGGAATCCGTGGAAGAACTTGGAAAACATATGCACAGGTAAAGCGAGCTCACAAAGCATTGTAGGTTGAAGAAGAGTTTAAAATCTATTCCAAACAAAGAACCTTTCCTTACAACTTATATTCCAGAATAGAGAATTATTCCTTACAACTTATATTCCAGAATAGAGAATTTTTCCTTAAAAATTATATTCCAGAATAGAGAATATGATTAAACAAACAGCGCTCACTCCTTTCACCCAAACAATAGCCTGTTCAGGTCTGTTAGTGGTGAAATTAACATTTCCATACAGGAAAGGTAAAGTTTACATTGACTGAAAAGTTAGCAGTAATTTTTTTTTTTTTTTGATTTCACAACAATCAAAGTAATAATGCTACTAAGACGCAAATGATTACTCGTGAATTAGCTCTGTTCTCTCCAAACTATACACCAAATGCCTCAGTGTTTTTTGCTTTCCACCTTCTGTAGATCATGTCCTTAAAACTAGTACTGAGCGTCCTGATACTTCGATTTATTATTCTACTATTTATCACTTTGGGGCAAGTAATTCAACCTCTAATCAACACTGAATTGATTAAGCGTCTATCTTTACACGGCCTCGTTCCAAATTAACAATTTTGATAGATCAACCGCCGATATGTTAAACGTTATTACTGATTTTTTAGATAAGAGGCTTAAATAACAACTGCTAGGCTCTTGGCTGTGGATTTATATATCTAAATGGCTTTTGCGAAGGTTTAGCATGTTGGCCTTTTTCTACAAGCTCAAGAGCTGTGGCATTTCCGACCGGATATTTGACTTATCCTAATCATTTTTAATAAGTAGAGTAATGGAAATCATTTTGAATGGCAACGCTTCTATAGCATTTCACAGAGGTCCCTCAGAGCACTATGCTCATTCTTACGTTATTTCTTATTTTCATCAACGATTTTCATGATGTTATCAACTAGATATTTCTGCTGATGAATCAACTATTTACTTCTATACGACAGATCCAACAATGTAAAACTGGGACTTTCTCTCCAAAATGTCTGTTGTTAAATGAGGCAAGAAGTGGATTGTAAATTTTAATGCTTACGAAATGAAGCTGCTATCATTTAATAATTATAGAGAACCATTTTTTTCTCCATGATACTAAGCTCCATATGAACAACCGGTTGCGCCTTGTTGGTTTCATGTATATGTGAATATGTATTAACATATTTTCATTTCATCGTGCCAGATATTTTTCTTGTCAGAATCAATCTTGCACATTTATAAATCTACCATTCGTCGGTATATTGAATATTACTGCCATATTTTATTTTGTACCCCGGCTGTATATCGTAAGGTTCTAGAAAAAATCCAAACAAATGTCTGTACTGTTATCGATCCTGAGTCTTGAGGAATTTGAGCTCATTTTGATGACGCGAAGTTCGGCGCCGATAACTAGCCGATAAAATAGAAGATACTGTTGCGAAAATTTTTTTCAAGAATATTTATTGAAAGTGAAACTTGAGAAAAGTTGGAGATTAGAATAAGGGAAACGCTGTATTAATAACATGAATCTAGGAAACAAATCTGAAATTATTGTTGTAGAAAAATCAAACTGCCAGATCTTTGTGTTTGTTTTAAGTGGCTATCAATAGTTCTGTAATAAATCATCCACAGAAATTAATTCATTGACTCGCAATTGAGTCATATGGTGGGAGATAGTCAGCAGCTCAGCCGTTTTTTTACTAATGTTCACTCAATATAAGGCTCAAGTGTTCTCAAGTGTTATTGTACGATGTATGAGCGTAAAAATGTTAAGAATTGATATTCATGGGAAGCTAACGGATAACCGTAAACTTGAAGAAGTCAAGATTATAATGATTGGGAAAACATCCTATAGGGAATCTGTTCCATAAAATAGAAGTTCTTGGAAAGAAGCTGTGCGCGTGGATCTTAGAAATAGATTAAAAGGGAATGGGGATAATTAACACTTGTGTCCGAAGCATGGTGTGCCCCATTTGTAAAAGTTAGGGCTAGTTGATCTGAGGAGTGCAGCGATAAAGCAGCGAAAGGCTGATGATGTTAATGTGCCAAAAGAATTCTTAATCAGACCGTGGAATTCTTTGTTAGATGTAGGCCTTACCCTGGTCTTTCCATGTTTTGCGTTTCTTGGTCAGAATGGACAATATTCGTAAGGTCTTACAGTACCTAGTATTTTGAAGTGGTTACACATCTTGGTACTAAACTCAACGTTGCTTAACTTCGTTGATCGGATGGAGAATGGCAATTCAACGGGACATAGGCTCAATAACTATTCAGAATTATGCACTAACAATTTACATTGTTGTTTTTAATTTCTTTCTTCCACTTTAGCTTTTACAGTAGCAAAATATACGTTCCCCAATGCCAGAATAAATTATAAGATAAAAGTACACGAAAAACGTATAAAACCATGTGAATCATCTATTTAGAATGAATAATATAAAAAATTACATGTCTACAGTTCGACAAAAAACAAAACAAAAAATCTTATTTAATGAATCTGTCAGTTTCAGACCGACTGTTTTCATTTTCCGATCCCGACATTCATCTAAAATTATCGCGTAATTCTTTGTCTTAACTTCATGTATATGTTAACAAAGGCTGTTTGTGAACTTGTCTTTACTTGTCTGAATCTACATACACATCACTTCATTTTTTTTTTTGAAGTGTCAACGTTAATGTCAGACATACCGTAATTCACAAACTGTTTCCATTTCACGATAAAGCTATTTACAACATTTATCCTTAGTTTGACATTAAACAACAAATCTCGCCAATCAATTTGATGTGATACCTAGCAGCAAAGAAGATGAAAGCCTTTAAATATACGTGGCTTGATATCAGTCAAATATACAGAAAAGAATAAGAAAAGTTCGCGTAACAAAAATAGTTAATATAAAACACCATTGTCAAATGAAATATTTATTAACGTTTTAATAAATAAAAAAGCCACAACTCGTGTCCAATGAACTGAGGATGAAGGGGACATACCGATAATATAGGTATTTCTTGTTGTGATAAGAATGATCGTAAACAAAAAATCAACATCATTCCAAGAAATCGAATTCGAGATAAAGCTTTCCAAAAACAGAAAATATAAGCTGGAATTGGAATGAAATCAGTGATGTTTACCCTGAAACCATCATGAAAATTCAGGAGATAGAATTAGTAAATACTTTTTATTCTTCTATGTGCTGTGTCACTTCAGGTCATGCGCAATCATAGTCCTCCACAACTACCTTGTGGTCCTTAACAGTGCGTCTCCCTTTGGCAAGGTTTCTACTTAGCGTTCCACCATCCATTCATACTAGCTAATACCATAGGTGACTTGTTGTCGTTTCCAATCTCATTCAGCCCCGTGAGGATTAAATTTTCCAAGTCCTCCTTTCTCAATACCTGTCCAATCAATTTCAGTTGCTTCTATCTGATCCTCATAATAACTGTTATTTTTGTTGCAGTTTTATTTAAGGCTCCCTCGTTGTTTTCTATTTCCACCCATGTAATTTTCAGTATCCTTCTGTAGAAACACATTTCTGTTGCTTCTAGTTTTTCTTCATCTGTGTGGAGACTTTTCAGCATTCACTGTCATACAAGAGGATGGTCATCAGGTAACAATGCATTATTCTTTTATTTTTCTTAACGGTTTCTTGTTTCTTAATACGTTGCTTAACTTTTGGAATGCATCTTTCATTAATTCGTTGTGCGGTCAGAATTCGGTATCGCATTTTCTATCATCTTTTCAAACAACTCCCAGAAATTTAAATTCCTGTACTTATCTGAAATTGATATCTCCAGTATGTCTAGGACGTCCTGTAAATTTCCTTCTGTGTCTTCCATCAAGATAGATTCATCTACAAATCTTATATTGGTAGTAGAGTTACCAGCTGTACAGCCATTGTGTACAGTCTGAATCAACGTTTCAATATCACCCTATTAGTCACCTACAGCTTTTTGGCAACGAATTCGAGGCTTTAATCAATGCTGAAATGGTTAAGTATTTTACCTGTCACGTCTTACTCGCTGACAAACCATATGACTTTCGTTTTGCATGGTCTACCACTGATGTGATTACGGTCATCACTGAACATGTAAATCAAACTCTTGATAATAACGGAGAAGCTCGAGATGTGGCATTAGATATCTCAAAAGCATTTGACAGGGATTGGCATGCTTGACTTCTCCATAAGCATCAGGGCGACAATATTACAAGGCGATTGTTTGATTTAATCTAATCTTTCCAATCTAATAATGAAATGAAGGTCGTCCTGAATCGGCAAGCTTCCATATCCATGAACTCGAACCCAAGTGACCGTCAAGGCTCTATATTGGGTTCTACGCTGTTTCCGATCTTCTACAATGATCTTCCTGATGTCATCAGTTCCCAAGTAAGCATTTAAGCGGGTGACACTACAATTTAATCCGTCAAAGCTCACAAAGTTAGCCTGGCCACTGCTCTCGAAAAAGACCTCCGATAAGTGGTAAACTTGGGCAAGAAATGTCTTGTAAATTTGAATGCCTCCAAAACTAAACAGCTGTCATTTAACCACCATATAGAAAGTTCCCTGACCACTGCCAGCATGGCTGATGCTTGACTCCAGAAGAGCATCACACTGCACCTTATTGGCCTCACATTTTCGACTGACTTGATGTGGAACAACTACATTGAATCAATAGCTGCATCTACTGCAAAGAAAGTTTATTCATTGTGTGGTACCATAGATTTTTTCTCGTTAGAATATACCTTGCCCATTTATAAACCTATCATACATTAGTGCATTGAATAATATTGCCATATCTGGTCTGGTACCCTTGCTCTTCATCTTGAGGTTCTTGAGAAAATCCTAGAAAGGATCTGATTTGGCATCTCGACTTCCGTCACTTTTTCACAGACCTGATGTGGTTTCCCTCTGTCTTTTCTACAAATATTTCATGGCAATTTCTCTAACGACCTTTTCTCCCTGCTGACCGAAATTCATGAATTTAATCGTGCTACTAGATTGACATCTAGTACACATTCTTTTACTGTTGAAATAGTTAAGTTTAACCGCCACTTTTACTCCAAGTTTCTTTACTTGCACTTCCCGACTATGCAACTCCCTTCCACTTACTTACTTACCTCGTAACTACAATCTTCAAAGATTTAAATGCAATGTCAATCGCCAACTTCTATTTACTTGAACCTCGTTCATCTTTTATCATTTCCCTCTATCATCCCCATATTCAGTCTTTTTTTTTTCGCTGTCACTCTTTGTATAACCCTTTATACTAGTGGCATTCACGCTTAGGGTGAAATGATTAAAGAATACAAATACCTCGGTGTACTTATCAGCTATAACAAATTTAATAAGAAGATACAAAAATTAGTCTTAGGAAAATTTCATCCAACACTGCAAAAACCAAAACCAAAACATTATCCTATAATCTCGTCAAATTTCGGCCGTTGTACCTCCCGGGTTTCATCTGGTATATATTGCTTTGGGTAAGCTACAGGCAATTCTTAGACGAGATATTCTTAGATATGAACAGTGAAATGAGTACAATTATAACCACCTATATTAAATAACGGGCTCCATAGTGAATTTCCTGTAGATTACCGAATCTACATACACCTGATGAAGACCGGAGGGGTCTCAACGGTCGAAACGTTGTGATTTGAACAAGAAAGATGAGGGCAATAGCCTGCATGTAAATAGTGTAAATAATGATGAATCCTCAAGCCAGTTATTCAGACAGACATTTTACCCGAGTACAATATGTTTAGGAATAATCACGGCTGTCAGGTTTTGAATTCTTTTTTAGCTTACCTGGATCTCCATGCATCTGGTGAAGGCCAGATGTCTCAGCAGTCGAAACTTTGTGATAACAACATGAGGACTATAATCTGTGTGTACCTAGTGTAAATAATGATGTAATTCAGACAGACATTATACTCGAGTATAATGTCTGCCTGAATTACATCATTATTTACACGCAGATTACAGACATTATACTCGAGTAATGGGCACGTTCTCAGTCTGACAATGAGACCCGTTTTCGAATCTCACCATAGTCGATTTGTCAGGAAGAAGACTTCCTGATGTTATAGGTCTGGAGGGGTCGATCTTTGGAAAGTGCCTGAAAACCATACTACTGGTTGACCCAAGCCTTATGAGTTAAATTGGGTAGACGGAATACTTGGGTGTGCTGATAGCTGTGCTTGCACGAAGTCAAAAGTGACCGAAGGCTTGACAGTGCTGGCCTTGTTCAAATTGTTGATCACGCTAGATAACAAGGTCTGCTCAGCTTAGTTGCATATAAACCACAGGTGGGCTCTGTTGGTGTTTAACAAAAACAAATGAGCCTGAGTAAGCGTCTGCGATAGGGATTGACTAGCTGCACTAGTAGACAGATATCCTCGAATACGTGTGGCCAGCTATACACATATTTGAGTTTATTGTGGGTGGGGATATTCATAACTGCCAGGACTCTTATCCGGGGGTTAGCCGGATTTGCATATACCTGGTAAAGACCAGAGGGCACAACGGCCGAAACTTTGTAATTACAATAAAAAGATGAGGACAATAGTCTTCGTGTAAAGCGGGTAAAGAACAACTCCGTAATTCAAACATATATTTTACTCTGTTTTATATTGGCTTGTTATTAAGTTACTTATTTCGTAGAGAGCCAAAAGTTTACTTACGAAGTTGTCGACCAATTGCGAACGATTCAGCCTGAGTTGCTTTACTGCCTGGAAGACGTCTACTTCTTTCTCGGCGTTGATTCTTTCCAACACACAACTGATTGCACAAAACAGTCCGCTCCTGCTAGCACCATTCCTGTAAAAGCGGAGATAAAACAGGTTTTACTTATTAATAGCATTCAGAAACATTTTATTAAACATTAAATTTTTCTTATTTGAAGCATACGATGAATAGTGAATAGTTTAGTAGGTTTAGTAGAATTAAAATCTTGGCACTTAACTATATGCTGTAAATTATGACGAGAGTTTCTGCTAATTCAAACACATTATTGCATCAACAGATACCAATTTATCTCTTTCTGATCTTACCTGCAAAGGAAGTTATATAACGGGTAACTTTGAAAGGTTGGCCTTGTCATTATATTCTCTACTAAAAACTGATGTGACTAATACCGGATTAACCCTTTCTAGCCAATTATTTTGGGAAAAATTTCCATTTTCACACGATTTTTTTTTTATTTGTTTTTAATAGATTAACTAAGAAACTGGGGCACAGGGAAGTAGCTGAATGGTGGCTAACGTCTTTACCAGACGTAGGAGTTTACAATTATACTCATTCCGATCTCAGAAGACTATAAATTGTTTTTTGAACGTTATATTTTAGACGCAGTTATTTGTTCATTTCTTAAAAAGACACTTTTAGTAAAAACGTATATACACGTCTAAGCTGAGAAAGTATTTAATGCTAATTGGAAGTATATCAATCTACAGGTTCGTTAATACCGAATGACATTATTGATACAACTTCTTCTAATTAACTCATAGCTTGGGGAGAAAAAGTGGATTCATACATTTCCAAAGTGTATTTGCCTGTAAGTGAATATAACGAATCCGACTGGAATTGAAATCCGGCTCTCCTATTAATAATTCTGAGTTATTATGCCTTACCCCACCGGCACCAAGCGGTCACCTATCAATGTACAGACCAGACTCGACGTTGCTTAACGTACGGTTAATCCTGAAAGAACTTATAACCAAGGCGAAGTTTTATTGAAAATAGGAAAAGTAGTTCTTTATCAAAATGGAAGTTGCAACTATTGGGAAAAGTAATGAGGAAAGAGCTCCTGGTGAAATTAATACTCACAGGACTTATTAAAGGCAAAATAAACAGAAGAGGCAGCAAATATCATATCGTTTGATGGAATAGATGACAACTTAAAACAAAGAATTTTGGTAAAATGATAGAATTTGCATGCTTGATTGATTTGTTTTCTACGGTTTATAAAACCTTTGTAGGTTATTTAATACTAAAAAATATTTTTACGATGAAAGCAATTTATTTTTTAATAATGATTTAGTGACTAACCCGTATCTGGGTGGGGGAGAAGAAGTAGATTCATTCTTTTTCCAAGGGTATTTACCCGTAAGTGAATAAACTGAACCCGACTGGAATTGGAAATCATCTCTCTGAATTACAGTTCCGAGTCATTATTCCTTATATCACCCGCAAATCCAAAATTACATCACATATTATATCCAGTCACCCATCTAGTTGCCGACCAGTCTCGATATTGCTCAGCATCGGAAATCTTACGAAATAAAAAGAATACCTGCGTTTAATTACACTGTTTAGTCTCTTTTGTATCCTCAATTTTCAATCCTTAGTCGACACACGTCTGTAGGTAAAGGAATAGAGGCTGAATGATAAAATTAATCGTCATTTTGGCCGTTTCCTTATAAAGAAATTTTCGGCAAGCATTGACTAAGCAGCCAGTGTTACTTTCAGGTGGAAATCTATAAAATATTTCTTTTAAAATATTTTTATCGGGAGAATAGGTTTCTCCATGTCTACTAAAAGACACCGTTCTTTCTAGTAATACTGGGCCGTGTTCCTAACCTTTTCTTTGAGGCAGTAAAAAAAGTCATCATTTTGCTAAAGTTGTTATTTTTCTTTTAGTAACATTTGCTATCCATTTTAGTTGTACCTGTCATTGAATTATAGGTTAGACTATTTTCCTGATCCACACTTCTCCCCAGTCTTTTGAACAGGGGTGAATTTTTATTCGTTATTTCCTGTTAAGGATAGGGTTTCCGGTTCCATTTGATGTTGGCATTAACAATATAGTTCTAAAGAATCCACATAAACAATTTTTATTTTATTATTTTAAACACTATTATTTTATTTACTGTTTATTTTTCATGAGTATGAATAGGTATGTTCGCCTATAATCCGATTCACACACCTACCCTGTCTTTTGAACAGGAATGGTGTAGGGGTTTATTTCTTGTCGCCTGTTTCGATTTATATTTCCGGTTCCTTTTAAAGTGTTCTTAATATATTTCCCTCACAGTAAACCCTCGCGTCTCAGTGGAATTATTTGTTTAGTATTGGTTTTCCGGTTCTTTCTATGGTCAAATTCAAGTGTATACTTCTAATGTTTCCGCCTACATTCTGAAATTTTATTTACTAATTCTTTCTTTTCCTCAATGGTAATAGGTATGTTCTCCTATCGTCAAGTTCACACTCCTCCCCAGTCTTTCTCCTGTTACAATTGGGTTTCTGCTATCTCATCTTCTCGTTCTATTTCACTTTCAGTAATCCTTCGCGTTTTAGTGGCATTATTGCCTTCCTTGGGGTGAATTGGTTAAAGGAAATATCGATGCTTTTGAGATTATACAGTCATCTCCATCCGGTCGACGGCTGCATGGCATGAACCAAACTGTGTATACATAGACGGTCAGGCAAACACAACAAGAGACCCCCCCTAGCCTTGCTATCTAATCACAGGTGAGAAGAGAAGCGATGGATTCCTTGTTTCCTCAGAGCTATTGACACCGAAGTGAAAGGAATGACTTAGCCATAATTCGAACTCATCTCACTGATTTCCACGTTCCCTGCCCTTAACTATTGCATCAAGTGCATTTCTTTGTAGCATAAATAGGCAGAGATGATATCAAGGTATATTAAATATACTTAGTGATAAAAAATATTGTTATAAATCATGGTTTCATCAGGTAAAATTGAGCTTTTCTTTATTTATATTTAAATGTAAAAATAGTTAATTTTGTTGAACGTAGCGAATTGATATTATTGAAATATCTCTATTTTTATATTAATCTCTTAGCCAATATTTTAATCCTGAAGATAAAGTTATTTATCTCTAAATATGTACTGGAGAATTAATATATAATGAAAATTTAGTCCTAATTTTACAGTGTCCCCAAATTTACCTCGAGATTTGGAAAAGTTACTAATTTCAACATTTTTTATTATTCAAAAATAGCTTTATACAAAATGAAAATTCAAACACTGAAAATATCTTCTCATTTATTTAATAAAATTATACGACCTAAAAATGATCCATTTTTGACTTCCCAAAAACGTTATTTTTTTTTTGTAACGTTCGCCATAATAATGATTAATAAATCTAGCAGAAATTCTAGAAATGCATTTATTCATTAGTCACTGAACGTTGTGTGGCTTATTGATGTATATACACCAATAAATTAATTGGGAGGCGTCATATTAGGAAACCATAGTGGCTATAAATTTTGGAATTTGGCAGATTAATCCAATGAGTAAACATTTGGTTAAATCACAAATAAAATTCTAAATTCTTTTTTAATTTTTTGTTAAGTTCCATAGGTAATTTCCCTATTATGATAAAAAGTAAAAATAAAACTTATAAAATTACTGACACATTTAATTACATAAGTGACTTTTGGGTCACGCTGTATTTGAATTGCATATTTCCTGTTTACCCAGCAAAGATATTCACATTAAATGACACATTAAATAATAATGATATAAAGATTATGCTAATTATAATCTCATAATCTTCAACCGCTTCCAGATGTAGCACAATGTATTGTCTTTAAATGCATGTTTACGCAAGAATAATTAAAAAGATTATATTTTTAATCGTGGTTGAATGGATACGACTCAAAAGACGTTCTTCTTTCACTCTGATGTTACTTTTGTCAGGTTCGTTAATATTACACATTTCCATTATTTTTCTATTATAATTTATCGTAAATTCTCTAAAGTGGTGGTGCAGCTATTGTACATCTTCAAAATGGTTCTGTTCAATCCTTTTTTCAGCTGTTGAAAAAGATATTCAACAGAAATAAAACAGAGTGCCCTTTGAATGGAGCGTGTTTGCGAAGGGACGTTGTTTATGAAGCTAAGACGATTAGTGGTTTAGAGACGAAAAACGACATAAGACGTACTGAGGATTAATGGAAAAGACTGTTCGACAAAAATAAGATGAGTTTGAACAACAGTAAATGGAAGGTCATACTACTCTTTCTATCTACTATTTGAACATCATTAACAAAGGAGAAGAACCTGTCATCGCATTGACAGACCATATACAGAAGTTGCTAAAGTTAATATTTTGTAAAAGATTGTTAAGCTAACAAGGAATGTGTGCCCAGGGGTTGAAAAAGAAAAGACAGTTTATGGCCGCATGTCGGCATAGCTATAAATATTTAATTAAAAGTACACATCCTGCCACTCTTGGAGTATATATGAAACCCTGAGTAATTTGATACTTTACCATAGCAGCAGATAAACCGATAATTGATCCAACCACACACACAGACACACACACACACACACACACACACACACACACACACACACACATATATATATATATATATATATATAGATATGTGTGTGTGTTTATATATATATGTATGTATGTGTGTGTGTGTGTGTGTGTGTGTGTAAATGTTTTTGTGTGTGAAATGTCGTCAATTTATGCAAAATGAAAATAGAACTGACATCTAATTATATTTATATATATATATATATATATATATATATATATATATTTTTCAAAAAAATATTTTGAAATACTAAAGAGTAAATGTATTCAGTAAATCGCTATTATATTCAGCCCTGATCTCCTTCAAAATTTCTGGGTGATATTCTTGTTTAAGTTGGTGAATGCTGCCATAATCTTTGCATTCAATCCATCCTTGGAGTTTTTTTTGGTCTCTCGTTCAACTGCGACCCGGATAATAATCATGTGGTATACAATCTGGGGAGTAGGTGGTCAGATGTAAAGGGTGATGTGGTCGCAGAAATCACCCATGACTGGGTTTTCCTAGTGTGGCATGGTGCAGTGTCCCGTTGCCACACAGGGTCTTCCATTAGCCACTCTCTTAACCCAAGTCACTTCTGGGAAACGAATGGAAGTATAACGTCGGCATCACACATGATCACAGCAAGTGACTTCGTTATCACTATGAAACTCATCCAAATCTTTCGGAATCGTCCGCAATGCTCTACGATTGACATCAAACCATTCTGAAATTTTTGTAATGGAGATTGCGGTGCGAATGTCAATAAGTTGATGCTTCAAATTTTTGGCGGAGTAAAATGCGTCTGATCCTACTATAAGTTTGCAGTCGACAAAACGAAATATAATATATATATATATATATATATATATATATATATAAATATAAATGATGAAAGCGGAGTCCTTAGAGATCCACTGATAATAATTTATTGCACGGGATTAATTATTGTATTTGCTGGTCTGTTCTCACATTGAACAGTCTTCGGGTTTGTATTCTCTTTAGAATTATCCCACAAAATTATCAAATATATATATATATATATATATATATATATATATATATATATATATATATATATATATATATATATATATATATATATATTTTATTTTAGATTTTAGATATTAGAACAAACACACTATTGTTCTGATATCTGAAATAAAATAATATATTACTCTGCTTTGTCTTGAGCACTTTTAAAAATGTAAATGCTTCGGACAGGGGAATCTTACTTCTCTGTTTTTTTCTCTCATATATATATATATATATATATATATATATATATATATATATATATATATATATATATATATAGTCCCATGTTATGTTGGAATTTATCAAAGAAGGCGCCATAGCTTTTCTTACTCAAGTACTTTCGATCTCCTCCGAGACCATCTTTCGTGATGAATTCCAATCTTGTTGCAACTGTGATCTTGCGATAGTGATTTTTAAAAACACGCGCGAACATGCTCTATTATAATTATTTTAAAATTTAAAATATATCTGTTGTAGCTCTGTAATCTTTTGAAAAAAGCGTCCGAATATAACGGAGCTGACTATAATTTAGGGAAAATGAAAAAAGACATTAAATGTTGCTTAAATTCACTTCAAAATGTTGCTGCTACACTCGCAATAAATGTTGTTCAATGTTTGATGGTTGCTTTTGATATAGAGGGCCTAGGGAATTTAAGTTCATTGTTTACTATTTACGTGGCGTAAATATATTGAGGTTGTCAACAAGTATTTTCCTTTATTGTGAAGGTGTTTTTAAATGCTGTGCAATAGAATATATATATATATATATATATATATATATATATATATATATATATATATATATATATATATATAGAGAGAGAGAGAGAGAGAGAGATGTGTATGCATGTATAAGTAATGGAAAAATTAATAAAATGCAGTGAATTACTTACATGCAATGGACCGTGACAGGTTTTGAATCTCCATTTTCTTGTTGCCATTTTTCGACCATGTCAAGAAGTTCCACCAATGCTAGTTTGGAGTTAGGATAATTTTCGCCTTCCGACCAACGGTGAAAATGAAACTGCCTCACGATTCGCGGGGCTTCTTGAGGCTGAAATATTTAAAAAGATAAAATCAGTTGCGATAATTTCAAAATAAAATTATATTCGCACAGTAGAAATTACACATGAATTTCATACAAGTCTACCATTCAATCTCTCTTACAGTGACATTTTTCAGTCTTATGTTTTTACACCAATGAATAGGAAAATAGATCAGTTCCATACCCTGGTCTACCATCTGAATATCGCACGTTGGCGCCGGATTTTCTGGCAAGCAAAACAAATTATATCTGTATTTCTTTCCTTTTCATCATAGATATATCCTTCATCATATCTCATTATTTCATTTAAACATAACTGCATTATAATGATAATAATACTACTTTCTATTGGAGTAGATATTAATTTCCCATAAAACGCACACATTTTAACGGATTTTTTTTTATTGTAGTATTGTTTAAATCCTCTAATTTGGCGAACAAATAAGTTCCATCCCAATGAGATCATTAAATATTGGGAATGTAACCATAAAATGACTAAATATTAAAGGGAGATAATTCAAGATATATTACCTACTATTATTACCGAGTAATTTACCTGAAATTAAAATATTTCAGAAATAATTTAAGCATACTAAATTATCTGCAGAATGATCAAACAAGAAAGTTTGCACATTAAGCTAATCTAAATGTAATATTGATTTAAAATTTAAATATTTAAATGTATTTCTCATTAACATTAGCAATTAATAATAATAATAATATTAATTATTATTATTATTATTATTAATATTATTGTCATTTTATTTTGGATTTAATTTCACTGGCCTGTTATATCTAAATATTATAAGAAACATCCATAAACAATGAACTTTTACTATCACATACATACATACATATATATATATATATATATATATATATATATATATATATATATATATATATATATATATATATATATATATTGTATTTGGCAGAAATCACCCTTTTATACAAGTTCCATTAAAGATGACTGACAATGTACTGCGATTAAACATTTTCTTTAATTTTTCGTTTAGTGTTTTATTCAGTATTTTATATATCAATTCGCATAAACCTAAAGGAATTGCGTTCCTGATAAAATCAAACTCATGAATAAGTATATTGATCAAAAACACTACATGCCTATCGAGAAGACTTATGTTGTACCTCTAAGACCATAGCTCAATTAGGATACATTTAAACCGAACACGGAATCATACCAAACACCATCTGCAATAGGCTTGTAGAATGTATAAATACAATAGCCTCGTCCACATGTAAAAAGGGCTTAAAAATAATAGATGCACTAATAATGAAGAAGAAAAAGCCAACATTCCATAAAATCAATTATGAACTCGGCCACAATTCGCTGACCCTGTTCGTGAAAAGAAACTTTCCTATAACTCTATATATATACATAAAATAATCCATACGTTCTGTTAGAAAACAAAATCTCAATAATGGCCAAACAAATAACCGAAAACGCACGGATATGCAGATCATTTTAAATTATTTATATATTTTATGTCCACAAAAGAAAGCATTTATACAAGCATAATAAAAATTTAATAAAATCTTAACAGCTGTACCTTTAAGTCGTTTTTAATTAAACTCATATATATATATATATATAAAGAGAGAGAGAGAGAGAGAGAGAGAGAGAGAGATCACATATTAAAATATTGGCACTATCGTCTATACAGTAAGACATAACGAAACGAACACTGGGGAATTTAATCTAAATTCATCGAGATTTCGAGCAATTAAATAACATGATTTTCTTCTATTTTTTTCTAAAAATAAATATTCATCTGATTTGTGTTTACATTTAAACTATTTTTATTTTATTTTCAGGAATCAGACGTGTTTGTTTGCTATTTATTAACCAGGGTGAAAAGAAATGCTGAGTAAAAACAAAATAAATGGAATTTCCTTTGATCAGCATGGAATTAAGATGAAAAAAAAAGATACTCCACCTATATAAAACCTTGTAATGTCTATCTTACATATACATCTTTAATGTTTAGCACGCAGTAAACATATATTAAGGAAGCGCAGATATAACACAAAGATTCTTGTAACAGAACGGAGGGACACTTTGTCTCTAATCAGAACGCGCAAATATTTGATATTTATAAACTCCTCAGATGATGTTTCCAGATGCGTAGACATTTTATTTTAATCACTTCACCCAAAGCGAGGCAATAACGTCACTATGACGCAATGGGTTTACTGGAGTGAAAGCAAAAGTGAAGAGAAGTAACAGGAAATCATATAAATAGTAAACCAGGGATAAATCTTTGTTCCTTCACAAAATTGAGCTCGATATTTTTTGTATTCTATTCGACCGAGCTTATATTTGTAAGTTTAAATTAGGTTACTTGTTAGTGATGTACTAAAAGCAAAGACAAATAGCGTCAGGATTAAGTAGAGACTAATTTGAATTATGCAAGACAGCAGCAAAGTCAGTGTTTGCTTAACAGGTTGATCAGTTTATAATAACAAGCATAAACTAAAACGATAAAAAAGATTTATCAATCAAATTTACGAAAATAGAATGTCTGATTGTTAGAAAGAGAAAGAAAAAAAATCCAAGAAAAATCAAATTTCAGATGCCACGAATCGAGCAATTACAGAAGATTAAATATCTGGGAAGTATTTAACTGGGCCTTAAAATGTGATATCGAAATCCCAATATGCAGCAGATAAACGAAAGATGGATTGCAAAAGAAACGGAAAAATTTCGGAAGAAATAAATAAAATCGACGCTGAATTGCCTTGTGATATCAATCCTCGTGTATGGCAGTCAATCCTGGACAATCTGACAACAGATGAAATGGAAAATTGAAGCAACAGAAATGTAGTTCTAAAGTAATATGAGAATTCTATAGACGCAGCAAGCAAGCAATGAATAAATCTAAAAGAAAATGGTAACAAAAAGTAGACATATAATCATAATCAGAAAAGGGCAGCTAAAATTTCTTGGACACATAATGAAGAAGAAAAGTTTGGAAAACGGGTGAAGGGTAAAAGAGATATGGGAAATCAGAAGGACACGTATCTGACGATCTTGTGCGAACGGACCGTGGAACTGGAGCGGTGAGAAATACTTATTAGACCCACGAGGGATAGGAAACTGTGGAGGGCCATGATTATCTACGTCCTGAAAGGACAACGCACATAGAAGATCATATTTATTTTACAATCAAAAATTGTTTAACGCATTTAGAAAATTAAATTAAATTTAAAATATACAAAAGACATGCTGTATTTACTATTTCTTTAATTTCACATCGTATTCTGGCAGTATATATATATATATATATATATATATATATATATATATATATATATATATATATATATATATATATATATTAGTGAACATAGAGGCGACAGTCTGTTTCATGCTAGATCTAATCGTCAGGCCTAACGATTGCATCTAGCAATTCAACTCAATTATTTCCTCAAGGCAAGGCGATAATGCCACTAACATGAAAACAGGTACTGAGAGTGAAATAGAATGAGAAAACTTTAGAGAAGAGAAAGGACAATAAACAAACAGGATTCAGGAAGACACAATATGGCGATTGACGTTACATACATATTTTTAAAGATCGTACGTGCCAGAAAAGCAAGAAACTGAAAGAGTTTTCAATAGACGGGAAGAGTGGTTAAGAAATTATTCAAATAGTATATACGATTATATATCGCTATTTCAACAGTAAAAGCATGAGACATATTATCCAGTCTTGTAGTGCGGTTAAGTTGGAGAGCTCAGAAAAGAAAGGGGTAAGCAATGTGAGAGGGAGTGAAAGCTAGATGCCAGAGCGGTACCGATAATAAAACAGACCCTTCGGATTTTGGCTAGACTCCTGGGTTATATAACAGTAGAAACAGACCAGATTTGGTAGAAATTCTCAATGCATGGATTAATGGTAGATTTGTCTAATAATAATAATAATAATAATAATAATAATAATGCTGACTGCAATGTATCGTTGAAGATATTCAAAAAGCTATCAAAATACAAGGACCTTGAAATCGAAACCTCAGAAATGTGGAATATGGGAACATCAACACTCCCTGTGGTAGTTGGAGCCCTCGGATTTTTGGAAAAGATTCCAATAGACTAAGTGAAGGGATACTTGGAAGCCAATGCCTTAAAGAAATACAATACTTTGTTTTTACGAGCACAGCCCACGCCTTCCGAAGATATATTTATCTATATATATATATATATATATATATATATTCAACAAAAAAAAAACATTAAAAAATTAATAAATTGAAAAATTAAAATCATTAGACACACTGGGTTATTGATTAATATTCTTTCGTTTTTATTCTTCTTTTTCTTCTTCTTCTGCTTCTTCTTCTTCTTCTTCTTATTATTATTATTATTATTATTATTATTATTATTTTATTATTATTTCATTTAGATTCCTCGACTCGTTTCGGCCAATCATCAGGAGAAAAAAAGTTCTGCTTGTTAGTAGCAGTGAATTACAGAAATGAATGTCTTGATGCAGAAAATTGACTTTTGTCTGTAGTTTTCTTTTATGATTTTAACATGATTTTTTTAACATTCCTTGTTGGTCAAACAATCTCTTTTAAGTTGTTATTTGAGATGAGAGCTGGATGGATCCATGCTGCTCAGAACTCCCCTGGTCAGTTTGAAAGTTTTTATATATATATATATATATATATATATATATATATATATATATATATATATATATATTCTTTTTTTGTTTAAAATATGATTCCTTCGTTACATAAGAGTTCTCATGTTTTCAAAAATGAGAGCCAGAAACCATCAAAATAATTATTAAAATTAAATTGAATTGAGGTGTTTAGTCCCGTTTCATCTTCAAGTGAGATTTTTGGATGGTTTCGGATCTCGTTTTTGAAACATGAGAACTCTTATGTAGCGAAGTAATCATATTTTTAAACAAAAAAATATTATAATAAAGCTCTACTTCTCTATGGAGCACTGTCTTCTAATAAAACAAAAATACTAAAGAACTCCGGATTATGCACCCAAGTGTTCTTTTCGATTTTCTGCATACCTGCGCACTTATACATATATATATATATATATATATATATATATATATATATATATATATATATATATATATAGTTTCTGCAGTGGAAAATGTCATGATGCCATTTCTAACATTAGGTCTCTGCGCGAGACACGTAAAGAAATGTGTACACAGCAGAAATCAAAGGAAATAAAAATAATAATTATAAAAGTAAAGCACAATACACCGCCGGAACTGCAAAATACTTAAAAAAGAAAGCAAAAGCAAATGCAACCGACCAGATACAGAAACTATGTCAAGGTAAATTGCTTCACGGTCAATACTCTGCCCGTACCAAACAAGTTAATGTCGACAAACCCCTTACTTTAGTGGCTAAGTAGTGTAGGGTTAAAAGCGAAAACAGAAAGTTTTATCCTTTCTGCACATGACTTGTGCTTGTTAAATAGATGTTGTCAAGCACACTTACAAAATATTGTGTTATTCTAAAATGCAGATTTTTTTATAAATATAG